>JAUTBQ010087868.1:0-15000 GCA_032361185.1 Lepetodrilus ovalis
TTTCAATGAGCATGTAGCCCTAAATTTGAGTAAGAAATGCAAACTGCATGTACATTCATTTGTGATATTTATCATCAGTTTTGCATTGCCAAAATCCCTTTAATCAATCCGCAATTAATAAATCTATTGTCAATCCGACAATCTGATTGGTCTACCACCCCAAATCAATGCGTTCATACTTCGATGAACTAAATTTTCTTAGGTGGCATTGTTACGTCACATATACATGACGTCATCTATACTTGACGTCATAAAAAGATTGTTGGAAATATTCATGCGCTGCTCCTAAAATGTTGACTAAACACATTGATGCATCATGTTAAGAAGTTTAAAATCAAAGGATCCTTTTGTTGAGTAATTTATTTATAAGAATTAACTGTAATTTTTATTACGTTCATTGAGGTATGAACGTAAAAAACGATGTGCTTCGAGGCTTCATACAGTTTGCACATCGGTTTTTACGTTCATACCTCAATGAACGTAATAAAAATTAGTCAATCCTTGATTGGGGGTGGTATTTTGATGTTCCAAAAACAAGACAATTAGAGCTACGTTCCCTTTATTCATATAAAATATCAGGGGAAAAAAACTACTTTATTTGTCCATTATATAGGTCAACCATCTGTGATTGTAAGCTTTTAATACTAACCTTAGGTTCCTCATGAAACTAATTGCAATTGCTTTGCTAAAACATGTGCAAATAAAAATGATTTCTCTCAGGGTATATAAAGTTGGTCTTATTTAGTACATTGTGAAATATCCTATAAATACAGTAAATATTGTAAACAAATAACTAAACAAAAATCTTGAACAAGTATAAACTTCGATTTAGCAAATTTCACAAATAGTTTTCAATATAATTTACATCTTATGATGGTGACTGCTGAACTTGAATTAGTTGGTCATCATTTTTTTTCCCCAGTGCTATTGAGAAGCTAGACTAGATACTAGGTGATACATAAATGTATTATTATTATTATTATTATCATAATCCCTTGTTGTGACAACATTGTTGAACAATTTCTGCAGTGACTTATAATACCTAAGCAATAATTCAATCGACCACTTGGGACTTCATTTACTGCTTAATAAACAACACCTGGAGCAACTTCAGATATTGTGGCACTGTAAATGAACACACAAAAACAGGCCATACGATAACATACGTGATATTTGCCATATCTGGCGAACAAACATGACATGTATTTGTTTTGAATTATATGTCTCGTAAAAGACAAAATCCACACAATTAAGGCTATACTGTAGTGTTTGTGAGTACGAGACAATGGTGTAATACATGTACATGTATATTTGTAAAGTTGTGAAACATTTCCAGATAAACTAAGGATAACATCTTAGCTATATATACTGACATAAGCAGACCACTTTTTTTGAGGAAATACTAATAACATTTCTTTGAAAGAATCAAAACCTATTTTTATCTCCTAATAATTTGGGAGTAAACAAAAACTATATGATTAAGAGTACAACACATTTTTGAAGAATTTCACAAACTAAGAAAATGAACGCTGGATATGATTAATAATATTTCCCTGCATCTGTTTAACATTATGAAGAATTATATGCAAGACCCGAGTTGACCACTATCATGCATACCAGAAATGTGTAAATGGGTCATACCAACAATAACATTGGTGCTTGACTCCATTTGAATAAACAATCGGTTGTTGACCGAATTTGTCTCGAAATACATGTAGTAACATTACATTGATAGTAATAATGTGTTAAATAAATGTCAATACATCACAAAAACCTGTAAGAACAAGTACAGAATTAGAAAATTATATTTCAAAAAGAATAATAGTATTGCCAACATTTGTTTTTTATATATAATTTTTTCAACATGAATAATTTCGTAAAAGATTTGGTCTTCTTGGACCAGGACAAATTTGCATCCAATTATGACCACGGGCATCGATGACAATATGACACAAGCATTAATAATATGACACAAGCATCGACAATATGACACAAGCATTGACAATATGACACAAGTATCGACAATATGACACAAGCACCAACAAACATTGACAATATGACATAAGCATGTGACAAATTGACCAGAATTACAATTCCTAACACTAAAACAATAACTGCTTCTCTCTACAAACACATTTAAGATTGTTTTAAATTTAAAAAATAAAATCTTGTAATATTTACGTGCTAAACTGCATCTAATGTGCAAAGTTTCAATTCCATCGCTATTGCCGGAAATGTTTGACGACGTAACGTACACGTAGGTCAGATACAAGTACAAAGACCGCGGGACGAGATGTTAATGGTAGGAGCAAACAGGCACGGCAAGGAATACACAGAATGGCGGGCTGGAATTTGGGAAATCCGAAACCAACAAATAACAAATTCAAAGTAAACTTGCAACTAAGACGTTAAAACAAGCAAAATATGTACACCCGTGGCTTGCGATCAAACAAGTTAGGTCAAGCAACGAGTCTTGTATTGTCGCCAAACAGACAAAAAAAACATATCGGGATATCCTACGTTCTGGCTGTCAGTGGTATCACGAACCAACGAAAAGAGGTCGGGACACAATAGAGGAAAAAAAATAACGTAATGAGTTCGTGAAATGGCTGAGGAAAATACATTTGTGACATGATTTAACCTGGTAAGTTCCTTTAAACTTTTGTTTTATTCACACACAAGTCAAAAGTAGTTTGTCGTCTATGTAGTGGAGATGGGACTCATGTAAAGATACCTCAGGTAACTTTGATCAGTGAGTATAGTTATAGTAAAGATGTTAGAGTATACATAATGAATTCTTGTTTACCACAAATTGCAGTAATTTTTAAGTTATCATAGTCTATAATGTCTGTTTTTCTAGTATAATATCTTAAGATTGAAAAGTAAAAGTTTTACATGTAGACTACATGAAAAATAAGCATGTAAAAATAATTGCCAAAACAAAAACAAAAAACACACGGTGTAATGTTTGGTTATGCTTAGAAATAATCATGTAAATTGGCAACTTGCTTAAAATAATATTAATTCCATAAATATTATGATGAGTCATTATGTATTTAATTAAAATGATATTCTACTAAATGGTACAGATACTGGTACAGTGTCTCCTCTATATAAGACTGTATTTGGGGTCCATGACATACCCCCAGCCTTATAGTACCAGCCTTATATAATAGTGCAGGTAAATAACAAAAAATAAAAATTGGGTCCACATCTGACCCAGCCTTATATCCGAATCCGCTCTGTATCGAACAGCCTTATATCGAGGGGGGCACTGTACTACTAATATGTTCAAATGTAAGGAATATTAGAATACCCTTCCCAAAAAAACTCACACTCACACTCACATTCACACGCCTCACAGACCAGACATCCATGACACTGATACCATTGGTGTTAGTTTCTCTAGAACACACAATTGACAAGGTATACAAGCTTAAGACAGCTCACATTCATATAAAGGCATTGTTGCATGACATAAGTCTATATTTACGAAAGAAAAATCAATCATACTCATGATACATGTATTTTTTTCTACCTGAATATTTTTCCGGTGGTCAGTTGGACAATTTGTAGTCTTTAATAGATTGACAAGCCTTTAATGTACTGTCTACATTATTTAGCTCATATATTTACTGCAACTATGTCGCAGAGGTTGTTTAATGAGGCTCATTTACTGATGGCATATATCCATGGTATTTTGGTTATTTACACTCCTTTAGATTAACTGTTTCATTGACTATTCTATAAAATATTTACGTCGTCTCCATGTCAACTGAAACATGATTATTAATTTATGTGATATGTAAAGATTATGTGGGCTATTGCATTTGTAGCAATACATTCTTGTTATGAAGCAGGTTGCCATGGAAACCTGTGTTGGTAATATTTTATATTCTGTTTCGTAAGCCTGATAGAATTATTGTGGAATAGATGTTCACAGCCGGGAGTACTATGTCCGTGGTACAAATTTTAATTTTTACATTCTATTGTTAAACTAAACATGGTCACATTCTCAGTGAACACCTTAATGTTTTCCTTGTTGGGTTTTTATTATATTTTTTTACATCAAACTCCACCAAAGCTGTGTCATTGTGAAGAGTAGTCGAACACATTTCCCGAACCCTAATTTAAGCCAAGCATGTTAGAACATGTTTGCATAGCAGGAAATAGCGGAGTGCCGGTGCATGTTTAAAATACTTTCATGAACTTCGGTATCTTCATTGCTTTAGGTCAATGCCATTTTGAGGAAGATTTATCCTGTTTGCTCTCCCACATTAATCCCACAGCCTGCGTCGCGTCCAACTCGCATCCAGCCCCCACGTCCAGCTCCACACTAACACGGGGATATTTCATTCACCGCCCATTTCACCGATCAGTTTAGTCTCATCATCACCGACAACCACGTATTGGTGGTCTTTTCATCTCTTCCATGTTGGCCCAGACCCGTTGGTAAAGTATGGGATGAACACCCATAACTCAAACTCTATGTCTGAACCCCTTAATTCCAGTTTGCGTTTCAAGTCTTAAGTCCAGTTTGGTTTTCAAGTCTTAAGTCCAGTTTGGTTCAAGTCTGGTTTAGTCTCGGTGAAGATGTTCAATCTGTGGTCAGACACAAGAGTTGGTTTGATTATCATGATCTACGGCTGCATCTCACACTAACTACCTTCAACAGAACATTACGTGGATTTAACTCTCCATTTCTAGTCTATTGTATTGATGATAGGTCAATCTGAAACGTATCCTCAGCTTGCTAATTGAATGTGTTCTGTTTTGGATAAACGTTGTTTTGACAAAGAAAGCTAGCATATTCATGCCGCTGTAGTGTGACATATACACATTCTTTGAATAATATTGACATACTTGCCAGTATAAATTGTCACTTGAGCAAGATTTTCATTTTCCAGTCTGAATTAAGGAAGACTATATTCAAACAGTGGCATACAATGGGCCTTCTCTGTGTATTAAGATCTGGCACGTTCTTCACATGTGCTTTCCCGAGTAATTTGTCATTTCATATAACTGATTCATGTTTTGGGCTTCATACTTTCTACAAGGGGCTTTCAGTATGCATATTATGCTGGCAGATATGAACAGTACCCTATTGTGCGGTGATGCTAGCAGTGTGTGACTGAAGAATAGGGCAGGCAGATATGAACCTTGTATTATACCTGTGTCAGTGAATGATAGACATCATACAATGGTCTGTGGCTCAGATTTAATTTACTTTAGGCGAGTTTTTATGGAAATTTCACTTGCATTTTGTCATAAAATGATTGTTCACTTGTAGAACATCCATTTATGTATTAATGAGGGACATTCCTGATTTAGTATCTATTTTACAGCCTCTCCTTGATCAGTGAAGATTAACAGAGGTAATTAATTTATATTTTATATCGATTACTGGATATTTATCTGAAGTTTTACTTGGTTTATTATTGCATGATTTCTGTGTTGTATTGGCAGCATATACATTTGTTTCGGGAATTATTCATGAAAGGTCTGAGATAATCGGTAGTTAAAATTATTTGTGTTACAACAAGGAGGTTTTTTCAATAGATATTTTCAAATTGTTAATGTTACCGAGTCAATTCCTTTTAAGTACTGCCTTGTTAAGTTCTTCTTAAAGTTCAATCTGATGCATAAATAATGTTTAATGGTTTGATATTTAGTGAGAATTTCAATAGACAGTTTCCAATTCCAGATTGCTAATCATATGTTAAATGGTATCACATTGCTGGTAATATAGGAATTCTCGTTGACTTGTGAATATATGGAAAGCGTATATGAAATCAACTTTTATCAGGGTATAAATGTTCATATATATGATGCTGCTAGAGTGCAATGAATGATTAATGGTATTGTCTGGGTTATATTACTGATTATATCCCCTGATGATATAAGCCACAATTGTCTCATTACCCAGTGGAGTGTTATTGGCCATATTGTTTTGGTCATCCTTGTCTCTGATGGCGAATCCTATTAGAGTCTAGTGTTTGCTGCCCCGAGGGTCCAGTCAATTAAAGGGGTCATTTCCCTTGTCCACTGCCCCGACACCGTTCGCTTTGACATCTAATTACCTTTACAAGCCAACAAAGGCAGAGGTGAATGAGAGGCCTGTGTTTGCCCAACACTCGCTGTGTCATGTCTTATGTAAGTCCATATAGTGCACTGAGGATCCTAGTGGCCACGATGGACTAACGTTACGCGGCCCAGCAATTCCAGGCCTTACAACCCTGCTGGTCATAGTGTTAGTCAAATAACACATCTGACTGGCTGTTTGTCCCTTGCTTTTCAAGTGGTCTGGAAGATATTCACCATGTCCAGATAGGCCCATATTGTTCAGCTTTGTTTGAAATGTCCCACCCAATTTGTTGAAGTTTTTGGTCCACATGACCAGATGACCATAGAGTTTGGGGACTTAGTATGAGGTGGACGGACTTAGTCTGAGGTGGACGGATGTTTTCAGATGTCCTGAGTTCAGCACAGATGTGGTTGGTACTATTTCCTCCATAGATCTATATAATATTGATGAACACTCTGCACTTTGCATATTAATTAAAAAATATATCTTTTGACTGATCTACTATCCAACATTGTGAAAAAAACCGTTATTCAGCATTGTGACTAACTATACTGTGAGTTATGTTTTCCATTTGTACTGCTTGGTCATAAGACCAAGATGTAAGCTGAATTCTAATTTGTGGCACTGTTGCTATTTGCTAATTTCTTGCAGTTTTATTGAGGCCAACTAGGTAATATTTGCGCTAATAGTCAATACAGGCATTTCAGAGACGAGAATGGAAGGTAATGTTGAGAAGCAAAAGAGCTTTTTAGAACTTTGTTCTTAAGTTTTAGAAAAATGCAATTACGTTAAGGAATTCAACCTTTTACTCTGTTCTACTAACATAGTATGTCATCTATAGAGTGTCCAGATGTGTCAAGTTCTGTCGCCTTCAGTATGCCGGATATATAGGATCTGTTCTGCGGATGACAACTACAGGATCTGTTAGCAGGATCTTCCTAGTGCTGGTCTGAGGATGACAAGTACAGGATCTGTTAGCAGGACACATGTTAGCTGTAGGATCTATTAGCAGCATCTGCATTTGTGGCGCTAATTTGCCTGTCCATTTGGTGGGCCATCTCGCTGTGTCTACATGTTGGAGTTTACTCAGGGCGGACCAGTAAAATTGCAAAGACAAAACAAATACAGGCTATAATGATGCTAGCGGTACCACAAGTCTGCCTAATTCACACCCAGCCAGCTTGGAGGAAGCTTTAAGCGTCTGTGTCACCTAGTTTGTCAGCTTTGCCGTCATTAATAATGAGACACGTTTTTTTTCTTTTTGCAAATTTGAAAAACCTAATTTTACAAGTTGTTGAACACCCTGAAGAATGTTGGGAACAGTTTGAATAGATGGGGAAAAAAGTAGATGTTAACTATTACTTGTGGTAACATTGGAGTATGTCTACAACTAGAATAGATAACATTTGGATATATAGTTTAATGTAGACGTTTCAAATAGACTTGATAAATAGATGATTTGTCTTATATTCTTTTTTTTTTTAAATAAAATTTGTAATGGGGTTTATAGTCACTTTCTAGAATCTTTCACTAACTCTTATATGCAGTGCTCCAGTTAAATTTTTGCACGATTGAGTAATTATCCCCAATAACTAATTCAATTGGGTATTTTTATGTAGCGATGCAGTTTTTTAGTTAGATTATAGCCGTTTACAGTAATTAATTCACAGAACACAGGGCATCCTGATGCCATCTTTTAAAATTGCATAATTGTGGTTTAGCCTTGATCATACAGATTGACAGCTGTAATAAATGTCTGTGCTCTATTCAAATAATCTGGTATACACACAACATTTTTGATGTGACAGAAAGATGTTCCACTTCTTTGATTGAAAATTGCTGATATACTCAAGATTAACATAGAATTCACTCTAATGATTTTAATACAATTGGGTATTCTGACATTTGCTTGAAGTATTTTACTCAAATACTCGTCTTATCTGGAGCACTGATATGTGTATGTGTGTGTGGAATAAATGGTCATGAAAATACGATAATATTTTCCATCTCTATTACCACATGTACTATATCACTATCTTGACTTTCGTTTTGAAGATTAGTTTATACGGGCAGAGTTGGCGACATTACACCATGCTCTATAACGTCACTCTGGAATTAAATAACTTATTACCCACACCTGTCATGGGGATCATTGCAAGAGATTTGGCCATCTTAATTAGAATTATATCTTGGTTCATTTCCGTTACTATCCAACACAAATATCTAAAGATTCGCCTTTTGTCTCTGTGACCTTTTGTGAACTCTGAGATGAACTAGGTGGAGCTGATCCTGCTTCACTGCTGTACGTGGCGGACCAGGAACCGGCTACGAGTTGTTTGTTGTGGATTGGCCGTTCTGATTAAGCAGACTACACCATTAAGAAATGTGTACAAAAGCATAAGATTTTGCAAGAAGTGATCTCATTGGTTTACAAAGGGTCATTTGGACAAACGTGTTTAACGAGAGTTTCCTTAGGTCTTGGCATTAGATAGAACATGAACAACTGGCCTATCAACAATGCATAGGCATATTTTCCAATTTGTTAATACCATATATCACAATGATCCCAGTACCATAGATTTGAACATGATATAGTTTCATAACATTCTCTCAAATCTGAGATGTGTCCATTATTTCATTCTTAGTGACATACTAGTGACATATCTGTTTTCCGATATTTTGTCAATGTTTCTGATGGATGTGCCTGCCTGTACTTCCAACGTGTCCAGATCTGGATGGACATTGGAGTGAAATGCTGTTTGTGGAGGACAATGGGAGATGCTGCACTTTGGTTTCCTTGCTGTTTGCTATCATGTCTGCTAATTTGCTTTACTGCTGGGCTATATCCCCAGGCTATGAGTAAGACAATTGGTCAATTTATCCGTAAAATTTGTGCTTTGTCATGTGGATAAGAAGCATGGCACGACGGCAGGAACAGTGGGAGAAAGGCTTGCCACTTCACTTGCTTGCCACTTCACATGCTTGCACTGCAGAATAGAACCCATCAGCTACCAACAAACCTGGTCCATGTGTCAATGGCGTGTAATTGAATATTTGTAGTAAGCAGTCGATCAACGTCGGTGTGATATGGTGTGATATGAGTACGGTGTGATGCGAGTCCGTACAGACCACTCCCATAGCAACCATGGGCTGCAGGTATGCAAGATTGGCATTAAATATGCTTTGGAGACATGTCAGTGAAGAAATATGCTTTTAATATTACAAGCATATATATTGATGACATATCAGCAAGTATGCTTTCATCAACTTTAGCATTTCTAGATTTACAGCCTAGAAAGCTAATGTATCATGAACTTGTGAATGTTGGCATACAATATACTTTTTCAATGTGCTTCTCTCCTATTACATGAGAAATATTTGCTCAATATCAGATATATTAACAATCGATAGCTACATGTTATTGCAATCAAGATTAAATCCCATTATTTACGATGTATGGTATAATACATTTATAGTTTAATGATTTCATTGTCCAATATCTGTGAAGAATGGCTTCTACTTTTATGGCGAGTGTATGGGACTCCTTTGTGTATAGACAATCAGTTCATTGTCATGAAAATATTATTGATGGTTTATCAGTGGAAATTGTATCCCAAAAGTAACAGGTTACTCTTCATTGAAATTTCCGTTTGATCTCCTTCTGACAACAAACAATGAGTATGTGATGATTGCTTCAGTCATTTTTCAGTTGCTCCTCTTCATGCAATTCACATAGAATATGTTATTAATCTAGAACAAAATAATTTTCATCGAACACCCACGATAGTGAATAAAACAAATAAGGAAACTGATATATGATTTAATATACTTCAGTGTAAGCCTAAAACCAGCAACCTCTCCTCTGAGTACAATGTTGCTAGGCAGTGTCGGACATGAAGGCAAAGAGAAGTTCTCCAATCTGAGAGCGTTCTTCACAACGTGTACAATATCGACGTTGGCCGAGGATCGTGGTTGCCAGGAGTGTGTTATTTACACTCAACAATCTGTCATCACCTGTTAAAATTCACAAAACCTGAAAGCTTTTCCCATATGCCAGTCTGCACTGCCGTGTAGAAGCATGATTTGAACAGCTTGATAAATGGCTCGATCTTGTACTGCACTATTGTCACGCCTGGCTTATAAAAGCTTCACAATATGTATTGTTCTTCAAGTATGTATTGTTGGGGAATTTTGCACAAACCCGGTTTTTCTATTAGGCAGTTGTGTTCTAGTTATATGATGGTAATTCAAGGACCTCAACACTGTGATTTCCAAGTGAGTGTTTTCTTCTGCCCACTGTATTAGATCACGATATGGATATGTCTAGAACATTACTGTAGAATACATACATCTTCAAATTGTACCTTTTTCCATTCAAATACTTAGAACTCAAATTTTTAGATTTGCTTGTTTCAGATATCCTGGTCATAGCATTATTTTAACAATATAACGATAATGCAGAATGATATCAAGCACTAGATTTTTTTCTGAAATGCACTTGCTTCTTAACTGTTTATCTATGTTAATGGCTTTCATCTTTGATGTTCCATACTACATGTACTTTCATAAATATTTTGATTTGAAATTGAAGTGCTTTGTATTTCCATAGCTTGTCATTAAATATTATTGAACACATCCAAGTCTTTTGTCTGTTATTTCAGTGACTAGACTCTATTATGTCCAATAAATATTTTGAAATATTTAACCAAATATTGGGTTGTTAATCTAGGTTTCATATGTACAACATAATAAGAACCATCTTCAAAATAAAATTTTAAAATAATTCCGACTAAATCAGTAATATATTTCACCTAGTTCCCAGACTCATGGTATTTATAGTACTTGTTATACAAGATACATTCAATAGATTGCCCTAACTGGACCTTGTACAAAGCTTGTTGGTAATAATACAGTAACCTAAGGAACCCATGCTATTGCTCAGGTGTTCTTTAATCGCAACCATAACCATATCTTAATATTTAATGCCTCCATTTTCATATTGCTGCATTGTTTCATTCTTGGCAGTTTCCATTTACATTCCATTAACATACAAGCTGATGTGTATATCTCCAGTTATAGGCTTTTCTATTATTCCAATTTTGCCATGAAAATTAAGTTATGCTTGCTCTGTTATTTGATACATGCACAGGTTGAAACTGAGACATTTATCCGGTATAAGACAGCAGGCTGAATATCGGCTGCTCTACCACTACACCAATGACTTGTATATCATGGCTAGTTTGTCAGGAGGCTTGTCAGTACATATTAAGACAGAATGTATGAATTGTCAGAAAACACAACCAACAGAAGGACATTTGAAGCACTCGTGTCATACAGTAATCTGTCAAGTATTAACATTCAAAAACATGCAAATTTTAACTGCAATTTCATTTGTCCTTTGTTTTTACACTCGAGAAGCGTCATCTGTCATGTAATCATTGGACGTTCTGACATCTTCTTACTCCAAGCCTTCGTTAACATACAATGACAAACCATATATTTATGATAGTTTTTTTTCCATATCTCCATCAATCATACTGCTGCTGGTATATTCCGTCAGGAAACTATCTGTCATGTCACCATCGGACATTTTATCAATTTCCTAGCATTCAACCTCCATTAGGATAAAATAGCACTTAAGTACATGGAACTCTTCTACATCTGAAGTGGTCTTGTTAGCATGGTTAGCCGCTTGCTAGATGGCAGCCAGTGACTGTCCTTTATCACTGGGAGTGTGACAGTCTTCATACACTCTGCTGTAATTTCATTTAGAAATGGTCGCTAATGATTGAACCTGTCCAGTTGTTTTGCCTGGCCTTTCATCTTGGCTAGATAATGGTTTCCATTAAATGACCGGTGGCATGCTGCACAATTTCCCCTATTTTGTCTGAATTCATGAATGTTAAAGGAGAAAAGGAAGAGAAATCTCTGCTGTTGATTAATTGTGTCGTTTTATATCGGGTTTTGTCTTAATGTTGACTGAATTAGCTGGGAGTGTGTGACACGCCGGTAAAGAGAAGTCGTCAGTAATGCAAGGCTTTCTTCATATATTATGCATTCTTTATGTTAGTTAGGAGATAAGGTACAAGACCCTTGACAATCCCATAGAAACCAAATAGATGTATTATTGAACTGTGTTGCCATTTCGGTTATACTCAAGTACGTCTTTATCTAAGCAATCATTCCTGTCTGTTCCAGATATGTCAACAATACCTCATTACTGTGGTCAGAGACGGATGCTCTATATAGGGCCTGGTTCCATGGCGATAGCAGGACCCTATGCAATCTCATCGGTACCATGGCAACCAGGTTGAATCGGTTGCCGAAAGTAACCAGTTTGGTGGATATGCAAGACCGACAGAACTCCCGATATATGTTTCTAGACTACTTGAAGGAACTTCCTATCCGTGACAAGGTTGGTATCTTCAGTACTTTATGCAATAGGTAACACGATAACACTATGGGACAAGGTTGGTACCTTTAGTACTATATACAGTAGGTAACACTATTTGACAAGATTGGTATTTTCAGTACTTTATACCATAGGTAACACTATTACACTATAGGAGAAGGTTGGTACCTTCAGTACTTTATACCATAGGTAACACTATTGCACTATGGGAGAAGGTTGGTAACCATGGTATCCTTTCAGGAAGCTCCCTTATCTAGCTTATACACTGCTAATAGAGCGCTACCAGTCTCTTAGTAGATATGAGAGTTTCATGAAAGGATACCCAGTACTTTATGCAATAGGTAACATTATGGGACAAGATTGGTAGCTTCAGTACTTTATACAATAGGTAACACTATTATACTATGAGAGAAGGTTGGTAACCAGTATTGTATACAGTAGTTAGCACTATATCACTATGGAAAAAAGGTTGGTAACTTCAGTACTTTATACAATAGTTAGCACTATAACACTATAGGACAAGGTTGGTGAATTAATAGGTATTGCAGTTTAGTGACTTGTAAGTTGTTTTTCATGATTCAGCATTTCTTTCTTCACTATTAAAAGACTTTGCTAAACATATCCATATCTGGTTTCAATATTAATTATGTCATTTTATATGTGATGTGCATTTAATCTTCTAATCCCTTTATGATGATGGTATTGTTTAGTACCTTCTTCATAAGTGATTATTACGCATCGAAATGGATTTCTCTTCTTGAATCTGTAACAGCAGCACACTCATGAATAATTCATCAGATGTTTTCAGCTGCAGCGATTCAATCAGATCAGTTTCAATCTTCCTCAAAACATTATTAATTGCATCTTTTTGTGAGAATGTAGTTCTGTACTTTGAACAATCGTCAGCCCTGAGAGTGGCATCCCGTGTCACAGCCAGTAGAGCAGATCTCCACAGTAATCCATGTCACAGGTCTTCAAGTGGGCGGTGTGGTCTAGCACCAGGTTTCAACATATCCACGTTGTATTTCTGTATATCCACGTAGTAGCTGTCTACATATCTCCATTGTTATTAACTTAATGAATTATTTACTTCAATATTGTATTGTTGGCAATAATCAGATACTACTGGGATGGAATTGTTATTGAGTGAATGATCTGTATTCAAAGCATTTGTCCCCGAGGGAACCACCCTAGTGGCCTTGCCCTGGTAGTGAAGCTAGGAGATAAATGAGATTTGTGGCCAGTGACTGGTGCAGATAATGCTACCACTATGTTACTAGCACACGGTGGCCATGCATTGCTCCTAGATTGCTTACATTGTGCAAGGTCTGGGTTCTTGCAAATATTGCTCGATACGTAACATATGAGAAATAATAAGAACCCATGTCTGTAAAGTTACCCTATATTTCCACACCCTACACATTCTATATGAGTATGTTTAGTATAATGAAATCTTTATTATTATTTTATTGCTATTATTGTTATTATTTGATCTCTGTTGTCTACACATCTGTATTTCTTTTTCAGGTGGAGGTCATCCAAGTCGCCCAGTCTTTGGCCGCTGCCACTGCCGTCTCGCAAGAGGTAGGGGGAGATCACTCTATTTCTATGAGGTCATAGATTGTTGGCCAGTGTATGGTTCCCATGGTAGACTTCCCGAGAAATATATTGAGTTGTAGACTGCAGTCTACAGTTGAATTGACAGACTGCATCACTATGTGTTAAGCTTGCATATTGATATTTTGTACAGAATTCACATTGTGGCTTATATTGGATAGTAAGAATTGAATTTGAGTAAATATGAGAATAGACGCATTGCATTAATACCACAAAGATTATTGATATTGTAACTATTCAGGCCAAAACTAAGTTTATGACGTCTGAAAGAATTGGATCTAATAACACTGCAAATATTACTGAAATTGATCTTATATTTGACAATAATTTAATTTCTCAGACTTCATTTGCATAATGTTGTCTCCTCAGAGTATAATGCTGGCATGTGCTAGATGGATAAGTTAGCTCCTAGCTGACTCGGGCAGTAGATCACTGCATGAAGTTACGGCCCATTTGGGTTTATATTAATCAGTTGAACCATCACGAGTGTATTGTAGTCAGGGAATGTCGATATGGTCTTTGAAACCAATTTATTGATGTTTGGCCGAGATGTGTGCATGAATATTCTGCTACGTTTGGGCAATTCATGAACAAACATTACGGTGGAATTAGCTTGTGAGAGCATGTTCAGTTTCACATGCTCTGATAACTGGGGATTTGTTTGGTGGGAATTTGGGATTGAGTGATTTACTTCTAATTGGATAAAACGCTCTATGATTAGAGTAGTTTTGGAACTGATCCAATTTCATTCGATTTATGTGGTTTAGTCTCAGTATTAGGTTGTTCTTGGAATACATTGAAATTGCATCCAGCATTCGTTTATTGGTAGCGAGTGACAGCAGAAAACCTGCAACACTTGTAGTCAAGTTCAAACATTATATGCAAG
>JAUTBQ010087979.1:0-16328 GCA_032361185.1 Lepetodrilus ovalis
TCCTTTTGTTGAGTAATTTATTTATAAGAATTGACTGTAATTTTTATTACGTTCATCGAGGTATGAACGTAAAAACCTTTGCACATCGGTTTTTACGTTCATACCTCGATGAACGTAATAAAAATTACAGTCAATCCTTAAATGATAAGACTACGTGTTTACCAAAGCAATAAAGGGGTTTCTCAGATGTCTCTGATGTGTCTGATCATTAACGTTATGTCCACAGTTTGGAAGTACTTTAGCTTTTTAAATAATTCAGACAATACAAATGAGAAGTGTTAGCATAGTTAAATACGCGAGTGAAAATTATTTTCCAATACTGTTTTCGATCACAGTCCACTTCATCTCTTTATAACGTTTTGGGGTTTATTAGAGGCAAATGTGAGAATGGTTGGCATGCATTCTCTTAATTAATAGCTAATACATCGATTGTTTTGGGTGGATCTTTTTAACGAAGTTGTTAGAACTATTTTATTATATTAATCATCTCCAGAAGGCAAGATATGTAGGCGTAGTATACCGTAAACACTTTGGGGAAAACTCTTCGAACATCTAAATGCGTAGGTATGGATGAACATTGATTGATAGACTGTATAGAATTGACTTGGTTAATTTACGGTCTATCATTCTTTATAATTTATTATAATTCTTTACATTCATATTCACGAATAATATTCGCATTCGGCTCCCCATATTCGTGATACATATCGTATTCGCCACTAGGTGTATTCGTTGCAGCTCTAGTGTACACTGTGTATGTGAGGTATGTTGTACACTATGTACATGAGGTGTGTTGTATGTTGTGTACATGAGGTATGTTGTACACTGCGTATATGAGGTATGTTGTATGTTATGTACATTATGAGGTATGTTGTATGTTATGTACATGAGGTATGTTGTACTATGTACATAATGTCTGCTGTATGCTAATTGTACATTATGAGGTATGTTGTCTGCAAGAGATATGTTGTACACTGTGTACATGAGGTATGTTGTACACGTTGTACATGAGGTGTGTTGTATGTTATGTATGTTATGAGGTATGTTGTACACTATGTACATGAGCTATGTTTTACACTATGTACATAATGTGTGTTGTATGCTAAATGTACATTATGAAGTACTATGTATGTTATGTACATGAGATATGTTGTCCACTATGTACAAGAGGTATAGTGTACACTATGTACATAATGTGTGTTGTATGCTATGTATATTATGAGGTATGTTGTATGTCATCTGCAAGAGAAATGTTGTACACTATGTACATGAGGTATGCTGTACACTATGTACATAATGTGTGTTGTATACTAATAAAAAAATTACTATGTACATTATTAGGTATGTTGTATGTTATGTACATGAGGTGTTTTGTATGTTATGTACATGAGGTATGTTGTACACTGTACACAAGGTGTGTTGTACACTGTGTACATGAGACATAGTGTATGTCATGTACATGAGGTGTGTTGTATGTTATGTACATAAGGTATTTGTATGTTATGTACACAAGGTATGTTGTTCACTATGTACATGAGGTGTGTTGTATGTTATATACATGAGGTATGTTGTATGTTATGTACATGAGGTATGTTGTACTGTACATAGGTATGTTGTATGTACATGAGGTGTGCTGTATACTGTGTACATGAGGTATGTTGTATGTCATGTACATGTGGTGTGTTGTATGTTATGTACATGAGGTATGTTGTTCACTATGTACATGAGGTATGTTGTATGTTATGTTATGTACATGACATGTTGTATACTGTGTACATGAGGTGTGTTGTATGTTATGTACATGGCGTATGTTGTATGTTATATACATGAGGTATTTGTATGTTATGTACAAGAGGTATGTTGTACACTGGTACACAAGATGTGTTGTATGGTCATGATGGTATGTACATGAGGTATGTTGTATGTCATGTACATGAGATGTGTTATGTGTTATGTACATGAGGTATGTTGTATGTCATGTGCATGAGGTATGTTGTATGTTATGTACATTAAGTATGTGTATGTTGTGTACATGAGGTATATTGTACACTGTGTACATGAGGTATATTGTACACTGTACATGAGATGTGTTGTATGTTATGTACATGAAGTGTGTAGTACACTGTACATGAGGTATATTGTATGTTATTAACATGAGGTATCTTGTACACTGTACACGAGCTGTGTTGAATGTTATGTACATATTATATGTTGTACTGTGTACATGAGGTATGTTGTATGCTATATATACATGAGCTTCTACAATATTGTTTACGTTCAGAAACTATGTTGGCATTACTTAAATATTTGTCTCATGGGAGTTTTGACTTTTATGTCGATTTTTAAAGGTAGTCTATATATTCTTGTAGTGGCCACACCTGCACACATGTCATTGATTGATTACCTTGGGGTTTCTTTGGTATCTGCTCAAACGTCGGGGCCGTCGGGACCATACTCTGGTGTTTCTGTACGGCGACGACAATGATGACTACGAGGACCGCCAGCACCGTGACACCCGCTGCGACCAACAGGTATTTCCGCCTGGACCGCTTCCTTTTGGCGGAGAACCTGCCACCCCCGGGCTTGTGGTGACCCTCGTATCTGACTCCCCACTCATCCACCAACCCGTCCTCGTCATCCCTTCCTTTTCCAGTTACAGGTCCATACTGAGCTGACGACATTTCGTCCCTTGAAGTTACACCTTCATGAAACACAAGACAAATCGGGGTGTTGAAGAATGCTGTTGCTTTCTTCAAGCACTATGTCGCTGATTTATACCTGCGTTATGTTAATGCGTATACATGGTATATGGATCCCAGCTCATAGCGAGCGCTACCTGTAATCCCTGGACAAATCGTCCGTGATGCTGGCGCCCCCAAACGGACAGGTATGATTCACCGATGTGTGAAAATGACGGTGTATCCTGTTGATAAACAGTGTATTTTATGTACGTTTCATATTATTGGTATGTACGAATACACAATAATATGCTGCACAACATATTCTAAATAAAACAAAAACACACATAAATAAATTAAACATAGTTTTCCTGTCCTGAAATGTATTTGCTAATATTGTCTCCATTATAGATACTCCCGATCGCTCAAGAATTGCAAGAACTGACTACGAATACATACGATTCAGTTAAGAACTTCACGAACTGATTACGAATCCTAAAATTCATCAATTCGTAGCGATTCGTGTGATTCGTGGTCAGTGTGGAATATATCTAGTAGCATTAGTGGATAAGAGAGCTTCATGTGAGGATACCGAGGATAGTATCATGTTACGTGTAACATTCTAGTTCAACTGCTTTTAGGAGTAGGAGTAGGAGTTAATATTTAGTTTGTTCATGAACAGTAACAGTGATCCAGCTTTTGATTTGCTCCTGTACATACATATATACGGGTGTATAACCGATTTCATGAATTAATTGAATAAATGCCGAGGACAGCAATTTAGAAATGTTTAGATTGTCTTACAAAACTATGTATAAGTAATTAATAATAGCTTATATGTTGATGCTACATGTAATCGTGGTAATGTAATTCCAGATATCTGGACAAAAAATGATATACCATTTGCCAAAAATCCTATGGTGTATTACTTCATAATCGATCCTCAAAGGTGGGTACCCTCAGTAAGACAAATGAAGGAAATGTCCGTTCACTATTTGATGCCGAATTTTATATGTACTCTAACTCACTACGACACTAGGAGAGATACACACGCTACAATACCACTTAATTATGATATATCAAACGAAAGATGATTCGATCATTCATTGGCCAAATGTTAATGGTGGTAAAGTCTGCAATTTTCAGGGGCTCACACAGATACCTGTTATTTTAACCTTGCAGATTTTCAAATGACTCCCCAGGTCCCTCTCTATTTCGATCACTGTAGATATTGTTTTATAGGATTTCGGACATGAATAATGTAATACTAAAAATGCAAGAAAATAAAATATAGCTATGAAGGGCAAGGTATGACCTAAACAAAATTAAATTAAAATGCTACCAATGCCGTAGTTCTATTTAGTGAATATAGGCAGTGTCAGTGTTGTCTAACGCATTAATTGAGGATATAATATATAGTCTTTCCTGAATTCAACCATAACAATACAATAACTATACCTTTCACTCGTTTTTAGTTCTTATCAAGTTACGAAAATACTCAATCGCGTTTTAATTTTTAAGTTTTGCATATCCCGTACTCATATAATAGTGTTTCATATGGTAGGCCTACTAGAGTGACAACGAATACACCGAGATCTAGTGGTGATAACGAATAATAATTCATGAACATGAACGTGTAATAAAATGAATGAAAACCCGTAAATAACCAAGTCATTAATCAGTCAGTGTTATCCGATGTTTATTTATGCTATATAAAGTATGAAAAGTGGTTTTCTTTAAAAGCACAAGACTGTCATTCGCTGAAATAAATTAAACCTTTTGGTCAGTAACCACTCCATAGATATACCTTGCCTCATTGGGGGCACGTTAACTTTTTGTTTTTATTTGTCGGAATAACAATAGCTCTACGGAGCTAACGTTTTTTGTTTGTTATATACATATCCGACATTAAATATAGTTTCTTCTACTTCTTCTTCTTCTTCTTCTTCTTCTTCTTCTCTTCTTCTTCTTCTTCTTCTTGGATTCGGCAGGGTACACGCATTTCATAACACTATCCAAAATTTGAATGACCTGTGTTAAATAGTTTATGAGTAATGGTACCAAACAGGTATCTGACATGGATACCTGCCAGCCTATGACTAGTTCTGACAACTTATATTTAAAAAAGAAAACAATCCACAAACAATCAATGCATTAGGTATGAATAAATAGAATGCATGACAAATTGCCAACCATTCTTAAAACTGTGTTTAATAACACAAAATGCAAGACTGGGTGATGAACTGCAGGACTTCCTATCCATGTGCAGAAATTCTCAACACATTTTTAAACGAGGAGTGAAAATCCCTGGATGATCTCAGTAACTAAATTTCATCATTGGAAGAGAATTTGAACAGCAGCATTCAAACAACAGGAGTGACAGTTTCTTTAAGTAGGCCTACTGTAATATTAAATCTATTCACATGGGCCTAAAAATACGGAAAGTGCTACCGTTTTTAGGCCCATGGGCCAAATTTCGGGAACTCCCGGTACAAGCCAGAACCCTTTTCCTGCTATGTCGTTCAGCCCACCTCAGCTATTTTTATTTCTCCTGTCTGGAGTTTCCTTTATTGTCTGAAGATGACTAATCCGAATATATTTATGGCATAAATGGGAAACCATATACTGGGGATCTGTCTTTTATGTACTGCGTATATAGCAACGGTCGAGAACCAGTCTGTAGTGAAATGCTAGCAAATGATTCACTAAATGTTATATTTGCCTGGATAGATAAGATTAATCTGAATAAAAATGGACGGATGTCTGCGACGTGCATACTATGGCTGAGAGCTCCGTACAAAGCCCTACTTCTAAGGGCCACCCTTCTAAGAATTTGCTTGGTAAGAAACAAATTCCGTATGATATCCCGTCGGTCTAGCAGTAGCACCCTCTCCCGGCAGCTCGTACAGTACTATTCACCTCAGTGAAGATAGTATTTCAAAGCTGATGACCCTGTGGGCAGAGGTTGTCCGTCTAGATGATAAACTGTAGATCAAGTAGAAAGCAGTTAACTCTTTTCACATAGGAGGTTTATAAGTATATAATAAAGGCCTTTATTCATTTCACAACTCTTGAGGCTTCTAACCCAAGATTTCTATTCAAGGCAAGGATTTATGGTATGTTTAAAATATATTCAGCTTGTAAAATTGGATATAGGGCTCAATGGATAAATTGCCATAATACGAGTAAACATAACTTGCTTCTAATCAGAGATTTCAATTGTACAGATATGAACCATCTGAAGCTGGCAAAACTTGGTGTGGCGCTGTCCATCATTCGGAGTAAACCAGCATCAAGAAGTGCCAAAGAACATGCGGAACATCTGGCATCAATGTACATCTCTTCTCAACACAGGTTGAAGGACAGACTGGACAAAGCTAGAACAGAAATACTTAGTCTCAAGCAGCAAATCCTCATGTCCTCTGGAACATCACAAACTGCAGCAGTATTAGGTAATGTTACACAATATACACATTTAATACAATATAATGACAGTATCGTTGTCTTATCCTTCAATGAACATAATAGAAGTCACTATCGTTCATAGCATCATGAATGTCGAAGTCATTATCAAACATGACAATCGCTGATTGTATCAATATTACCCAGTTAGTAGTTACTAGTATGTGCGCAGTAGTTACTAGTATGTGCGCTGCTATAGTTATTTATAACATTAATTATGCGTTATCAAAAGTTTTTGTTGGTTGTTTTTTGTGTTTGTCCTTATAAGGAATGAATGTTGAGTCATTAGCATACATTTAAGAAATGAATGTTACGTCATTATCATTCATTGTGCCATGAAGATAATTGGTCATGAGACCAAATGCCATGAGGCGTGAAGCGTTTTATGGAAAATCAACATTTTTAATAAGAACCCTATTAGCGCACGTAATTATGCGGTAACTAGGTAGAACAATGAAATGACGACAGAGAACACTCAACCATTGTTATGAATGATAATGACCTCGACATTCATGGTGCTATGACATTTATCGCAGGACAAGACAATGATACTGTCATTATTCAGCCATGAAGATAATGGGTCACGAAACCAAATTAACCATGAAGCACTTCATGCCTCATGAAATTTGGTCTTGTGACTCATTATCTTAATGGCACAATGAATGCTAATGACACAACATTCATTCCTTAAATTAATGCTATTCTATTGATACTGTAACTAACATCTTGTGATATATTTCAGAAAGGGGTAATATGTCACATGACATGTATATGAATGCTACGCGAATGCCAGAGATTGCATCTTGAATTGTATACCTCCCAGGGAGTAGAGAAGGAAAATGAGGCCATAATAATGTAGCGTTATGAACATCGAGTGTGGATTTGGTGTATCTTGTATTTATTCCCAGGTGAACGAGTCGCAAATGACAGCCAGTCGCTATTCCCCACACCGCCGTCAGACGTCTCCCCAACTCCAGGAGCATCAAACCAAATTGAAATACCCAACACAGACAAGAAGACACTCAGTAGGGACATCACATTTCTCCATCACATCCTCAGTCTGCACAGGATTGGAACAGTCGTGATTTCACAGGGTTCGACAGCGCCCTCCAGCCAAACGACTTCTCAGCTGACATTGACCGAAGTGACACTGGGCACTTTGGAGTGCAGTTTGGGCGCTATCAGAGACGTACTGTCGGACGAGACGGAGACGGTCAGTGCCAGTCTTGTGGCCCAGGCTCTGGCCAGCATCGTCAGGGTGTTAGAACGCGTGCCAAGAAACCGCGGGTACGTGAGATGTCGAGACGTCCTCATGGATATCATGTCTCAAGTCATGGAGAAGTTCATGGCAACGGACTCATTTGAAGAGGTAAGTAGGTAGATGCAAGTGTCAGAACACATTGACATTAGACCGTGATACTCCACCGTCAATGGTCTAGATATAATGGTCAGAGCTTCTCGGCCTAACAATGGCACCAAGAATTCCAATACATATTTGTTTACTTTATTTATGCATTTAATAAATTATATCTTCATAAATTTGATTATCAGCAGTGATTGAAATATAGGGGTTTATGGGGGACATTTGAAAATCTGCTATGTTAAAGGTATCTGTGTGACCCCATGAAAATTGCAGATTTTACCACCATTAACATTGGGCCTATGATAAATGACCCCCTGATTATTTGCTTGTATTTCAAACACTGATCAGCAAGCGTCCAGTTTGGACACTTGTCTTCAGTATGCAATTAACTTTACTATTTGAATAAGACCCAATTAATGTATTGTGGTATTGATAAGCCTCGTAAAGAAAATATTTGAGCATAATTGATAATGTAGATTAACCCTCTCCCTGCTGGATTACACCAATATACCAAACTCCTCTTTTGGGCATCTCTGGTTGCATTCAGCATGGAGAGGGTTAATAGAGCAAAAGTCATGTTATACTTGTAATGAGTAATTTAAGAGTATTGCTATGCATGATCATAACTGTATGGCTGTGCCTGCCTGTATGAAGAAGACACAAAGTGGAGATATCACTTCCATGCTTCCACGTTACACGGTTTCTTCTCGCCAGGTCTCTGACATTCCACAGACAAGACTTCTGGAGCTCCTCTCCTGCTTCTACCACACCAGTTCCCTGGACTTGTTGCACGCCGCCCTCAACGTCATCAGTCGACGTATCGAGGCCTTCTGCGCCACACTGCGCGACCCCATCGGCCACTTCTGCCCGGTGGCAGCAGAGAACACCTGTAGACTGACATCCACACTGGACGCCTGCGTGCAGCGGAACCGACAACTGCTGTCCAGTGGAGACGGACACGCTGTGTGTGCGGAGATACAGGCGGTGCTCGAGACGTCTCTGTTACATCTGACTCGGACGCACCCTCTGCTCGCGCAGGCTATTTGGAAAGTTTCTCGTTCCGTGGAGATGTGTCTATCACAGACTTGGTCAGCACACTGGTGAGCAGGAAGACGAGATGAGATGAGACGAGATGCTTGGGAAACAATGTGATATGCTAATTCTGTTTTGTTGTCTATTGCAATAGTCAATTGAGATAGATGCAAGAAATACTATAGCATCTGATATGGCCCCTGATGAGATGTCATAGCATTGACAATATATTAATTCCCCCTCTCTCTCTCTCTCCCCCCCCCCCCTCTCTCTATCTCTTTCTCTGTCTGTCTCTCTCTCTCTCTCTATCTCTCTCTCTCTCTCTCTCTCTCACACCTTTCACTTCATCTCTCATCAAGTTTATACTTGTCAAGTCATCATGAAGAATATATCACATTATAGAATGCATGATAAAAAAATATGACCAAATCACTTTAGCTGGCAAATAGAATGATTTTATTTACACAAACTATTGACAGCAGATCAACTGCTGTGCGGTAGGCATGATTATGTACATATTTGTATAATATGTACACTTTCTAAATCTTTCTTTTTTTCACATCATACACAAAGTTTTATCAGCATATTGATATACTATATTCAGACTGTTCATATTCAACATTTCAGTAACAACAGTATTAAAATATAATTCATATATAATTGTCTTAAGAAGTACTATGGCACATACATCATTCTGTTACTTTCTTTCCATTTGTTGTCCAAACATAGCTGTGCACAACTCATTTACTCTCAGAAATCACATTAGACAATGAATATTGTAACCAATACATTATATATACAATAGAACAAACATCTCTTTCTAGAATGCTGTTTTGATTTAATGGGTACTATTGATGGGTACTTTGGTTTCAATGATTTAACATTTCATTCTCAACAACAAATCAATATTCACAGCATTTTCTATTTTCTCAAAACTTCAAATTGATGTTCAACTGTACATGTATTTAGCTTCTGGTAAAATATTTGACAGCAAAACTACTAAACAGGTATATAAAATAATCATTCTAAATATTGATTGCTATAAGTAAGGCCACAAATAAAAATATGCTTGTTTCCCTTCATCTGACCATGTATTTCACAGATGGGTTGAAATGTAGGAGGAATATTATTTTTAATGTAATATTCATCTAATTCAAAATGTTTGAGAACATGTTCTAGATGTCTTGAAAAAATAATAATTGTCTGATAAAATATTTTGACTCGGGGTCTTTTTCATAAGTCGGTTGGGTGAGGGGAAACTAACCATGTATTAATTTTGGCCTAACTGATTGAAAATTCCTACCATTCTTTAGAAATATTTATCATAAATAATATTGATTTAGTTTCTTAAAAGTTAACACAAGATCCTAGGTCATTTCCAACCTCTTACATAATATACCAGCACCATAACACAAGAGATATGCAACACAACAGTGACTTTCCATTTGGTCGAATTCCCATTTGGTTGAATTCCCTTATGGTTGAAATGCAAAATGGTCGAAAAATAAGTACTTGTCTGTTATGAAAGCACTATCTTATTACCTGTATATCGGTAGTTAATATACTCGCCCATCAATGGAGTAACCTAATCCAGCCATTGTGAAGGTTGAAAAATGTTTTACTTTTTGTAAAAAAAACATGGACAACTTACTTAATTATTTTAAAATATTCACGAGAACATGATCGAATACATGAATTATTTTGAATTAAGGAAAATGATATTTGTCATATTATGTGTGTTATTTGATGTCTATACGATCTACACAATAATAATAATAATAATAATAATAATTGGTTTCTAATTAATCTGGAACATTATAATGACTGAGGTAACAATATGCATATCTATTGTTGTTTTGGTGTGTTCAACCAATTGGGAATTTGACCAGATGGGAGTAAGGCCAATACAACAGATGGTAAACCAACTACCTAGAAAGAATAACATAGAAAAATAAAAGAGTTGCCATTTTCAAATAACGGTTATTTTTGGAATAATGTTTCAGTAAATGATGACAAGAAAGCAATGACATTAATTTATTAATTGCACAAACTTTTATTCTGCTGCTTGTTCTTCCATGATGAGATAAACAAATAAATAAACAAATACAGCTATCTAAGCAGTAGGGCTTCATTTTTGTATTGTGATATATTACAAGATGGCAACATGTATTGCGATACATATTGCAATATATTGGAACAAAAAATAATAATCAAGTTGTGCTAATATATTTTGTCTATTTCATCTGGAAAATTTGTAAATTTACTAAACATGTACATCTGAATTTGTCCTGTAATCATGGTAATATAAATAAAGAACAAACGCATGTACAATGTATCTGAAAATTAGTTCCATCTTTCAAAGTATGTATTTTCTGAATGACTATCTAGCACTAGATAGTCTTAGCATTTTTTCAGGTGATTTGGTAAATCTAGATGGCATGAACAACAAGAATGGTAACAAAATTGTGCCTACGCACATGGGTTGTTAATTTGCTTTTACTGTCTCCAGATTTAACAACGTTGTACGTTCTAATACTGCAATATTTTGAATATCAGTTCCATCGCACCATTTTCTTTTCAAGCCAAAACATTTCCGCTTGTTTGGCACGACATCGAAGTCCGCCATTTTGTAACATACAAGGAGGGGAGATAAGTGGTAGACATCGTTCGACAGGAAGCCTTTCCACTATCAGCCTCACTGGACATGCGAATGTTAAACTTAACAATATAAGTAAATAAATAATTTTTATCACGTTAGCAGAAAATCAGATTCAATCAATATAATAAAAATGCTGGCAATATGTCATTGCATATACAAACGTATTGCAGTATGTATTGTTTCACTTGTGTATTGCGGTATACCGGTAATACCATGCAGTCATACTAAGCAGGTACTTTGAAACAAATCTAAATGTACACACTGATATGGAATGTTTTTAATATCTACATTTCTAGAATAAATTAAAACCACTTCAACTATGTCCATTCATTCACCAAAAAAATGTATTATTTTGTTTTACTGTGACAAAAGGGATATTTTTTTTTTTTTTAACAGAACATTTTAATGAAAATTGAGGTACAGTCAATTCCCGCTGTGTCAAACCTTGAGGGACGGAGGTATAACATCGACACATCTTGACTATCGAGACAGAGGGGTTTTCAGGAGTTCAAGAAAAATTATCCTGAAAGCATAATGAATAATAGAGCTACACTATAATAAGTAGTTATTACTTCTTAATCTGGCCATATATACAACTAGACAATAATAGGCAAACACTAAATAGTGACAACATGCACACAACATAATAGTTTAAATTTTCAAACTACCAATTCAGTTATTCCCAGGATTTAGACTGGGTCCTTCAATGAATTTCTTGATATTCTCCGAATGAAGAAAAAAAAATCAACTTATGCATGAATATCGACACACATGAGTTCGACACAACGGGAGTTCACTGTATATTAAAAATTGTAATATTTAACCACTTGGATCATTAGTACTCGGAGTTTCATGATTGTATTGTTTTCTTATACTCTTGCAAACTTTTAACTTCCAACTCCTTTCATAATCATATTCTTCTAATAATAAATAACATGAATAATATCCAAATAATGGAAAGACACATTTTCAAATACTGTAGTTGATATCTACGGTAGTTAGTATTGGTAATATACATCAAGAAGATAACCATAACATTGGAGACATATCTGGACACACTGAACAAGACATGTTGAAAGGTTTACTATCGGTATCTTCCTCAAGTAGGAAATATCAAATTGCTATTTCACAGGCACTTATGTTGTAGGACTGACGAGACGGGACATGATAGTCATTGAACTGTGTGATATCTGTACAGTACACTAATAAGAAAAAAGAATGGAAACCAGACAATATATCAGACAGAATAGAGTCATTTGTTGTTTAATGTCACAGCAGGAATCTTTAACCCTCTCCCTGCTGAATTAGGTGCAGACACTGCCCTTTATGGCATCTCTGGTTGCCTGCAGCAGGGAGAGGGTTAAACCATATGCAATGACAAGACAAAAGAAAATTAAAACTATACTAGTATATGATAGTTAATAATTGAAATATAGATATTTTTCTCTCCACATTTTAAATTAAGTGCGAGATGAACTGAGAGACATTTGTAATTGCCCAAACTCTTCTTTGCTAAAATACGCAATTACATCTAATACCCAACAATATCATGCACGATACGATCTTTATCCTTTTAGTCATATATGAAAACATCAGAAATAATGAGTGATAAATTCATACAGAAAAGGGAAAATAACAATAAATGTAAAAACCTATTTGTAAATACATGTAGCATAAATAGTACAATCATCCACATGCACAGTGTAATATTAAACTACATCCATTCACAGATCATTATGTTAAGTTTAAAATGTTTGATGCAAACATAATAAATGTAATGTAAATGGTCAAACAAGCAGAATCTCCCTTGAACATACCTCACAGCATCATGTTATAGCATGTATTCTTACCCATAAGGGCAAGCATATCCCAGTTCGTAAAATATTGATATGAACCGTATGGTTACCATCACTTGACACACTTTTCTGTAATGTGATTGGCTGACCTTCAACTCTAACCTCCCTACATAACACTGCAGACAATGACATGACACTGTAGATCAGTATCAGAGGTTACACTGCTTCCCAGCTTAGAATCTGATTACTTTTGATCAAAAACATATTAATGCTAGGCCTACTTAGTACTTTGACACTTTGGGTAAGAAATAGGACAATAACCGAGCTTCCATTTCGTATCAGATGTATGCCCGAGTGACATAGTTTTGGTTTTGAGCACTACAAGGCTCGCTCAAAACAAATATTATGTCACTTGGGCATACATCTGATATGAAATGGAAGCTCGGTTAGTATTCTATAACTACTAGTTGTGTGTCAAAGTGCAATCAATATAGCAACTAATGAGTTGGGCTCCAACACAACATTGTACATGTATCATTATATTCAATTGAGATAGAAATCTATTGCTAAGCTAACATATGAGGAACATGTATGAAAGTTTTTAAAGTTAAACATTGCTATACAATATATTCACAAGAAAGAAAATAGGCAGTTGGACAATTTATCATCATGAACACACATCTGAACTATATCAGTCATTCCATAAACATACCTCTTCAGAGAAACATGCATATTATTCAGAAGTCGGCACAGACAATCCATTCATGATCAATTGGCAATAGCCTTACACAACTACTAGACTAGGCTGTACCTATGCTTCATGCATGCAGACAAATAATTCAAGCTCCAATTTGCATTGCATTTTGTCCTCCTCATTAAATATTATGATGTAAGCATAGTCGGCAGGAGAGCAAAGATTAACATTATACCCTCCATTCTGATCATAAGATGAACACAGTGTAGTGATACGAATAGAAAGACCATAGTACCCACATGCACACACGACTCTACACAGGGCCAGGATCATGCCGACCAGTAAGATAAAGAGGAGGAGGAACTGCTAGGACATTGTGTCGAGCTGGACACCTACTTCAACCAGTTCATATCACAAGACTAGTTCAGTGTCAGTGGTAATAGTTCGTCACTCCGGCATCGGCGGTTTCCGACAGGATTTCAATACTGCTGTCATCGGGCGTCGTCACGGAGGAGCTGCAGTTGCTGGCGCCATTCGTGGCGTGGAGTCCGCGGATTTCCAGTCGAGGACTGTTCTCGTAGTTGACCGGCGTGCTGGCGGGCGTGCTGCGTGTCGATGACGACGCTGATGTGCCAGGTGAAGTGGCCAGGCCAATTATCTCTTTCACGCTTTGTGGAAGTTTCTTGTAGGTCTTGAGTTGGATGCAGATGCCCTCAGCTTTCTTTAGAGTGGCTTCAAGTGGAATTGACAAACTGATGTCATTGATGTGCTAGAATAGAGAGGGACAACTGTAGGATATGCACTGATACTGAGAGAGACAACTGTAGTAAAATCTCGGGAATATGAGTACAAAATTTAATAACAAAGGGAAGGTATTTACTTACCCAAACACAAGACTTTCTGACATCCACTATTGGAAAATGGTCATTTCTGTGCAGGACCAATATATTTTTCATAATTACAGTGGCCCCTCGATATAACACTGTTTGTTACACAGCGGATTCGGATATAAGGCTGGGTCAGATGTGGATCCCATTTTAATTTTTGTTATTTACCTGTACCTGTACCTGTATAAGGCTGGTACTATAAGGTAGTGGGTATGTCATGGACCCCAAATTCAGCGTTAAATCGAGGGGACACTGTATCTGTATTTTCCAAATTAATTTTAAAAAAACCTTCCATGTTATTTATTTATTTACTTAGCGCATTTCCATAGAACGCATTAAGATCACCTTGAGGATTTCTGTGAAGCCAAATCTACTCTCCATCAGAGTTGTCTTCTCCGAGTCCAGGATGGCGAGAGTCATGATGAGGTGGAAGTTTTTGCAGGGTCGGTCTGTCCACACCACCTTACACAACACAAAAGTAAAGAACACTTTAATGGCTGACAATACAAATACATATAAAGACATTTTGTGACAAATTGTTTTTTGATATTTTATAATGTTATTCTATATGGTTATGACTATTTATTATTTTTTTTTAAAGTAAGATAATATCAAGAAATTGCCATAAAACATCTTTGATTTACTAATCTGAAACTAGCCAGCATTAATGGACAATTTAAAGTATAACCTACCTCCCATAACCTCTGGATCTCGTGGAAGTGGAACTCTCGCTTGAATACAATCAGGATCCATCGGAAGCAGAAATAGAAGTTTCCAGAATCGTGACCCTCTGAAAATCAGATCAGTATCAATGTTACTAATACTTGCACAAGCAAGGAAGTATGCCTACATTTACAGTCTGACCTACCCGGGTAATTGTAGATGTAAGGAAGTATGCCTACAGTTCAACCTACCCACAATATTACATAGACCTATAGTATAGTCTGACCTACCCAGGTAGCTGTAAAGGCAAGGAAGAATACCTACAGTCAGACCTAATTTAGCTGCACAGGCAAAGACGTAGGTAGACCTATAGCCTGACCTACCCATGTAATATCATACTGGCCTATGGTCTCTTCTTAGTGGGTGAGAGAGCTTCCAGAAATGATACCCTGGAGGGATACCTACAGTCGGACCTACTCATATAGCTTCACAAGCAAGAAAATAGATCTACAGTCTGACCTACCCAGGTAGTTGCACAGTTCCGGGTCGTACACCTGCATCAGTTTGTGTATCTGCGACAGCTGTACCTTCATTCCATTCTGGTCCATCTCAAAATTGTCTTCCTGAACACATGCATAACACAAATGCCTCATTACAATTTGGTTTAGTAATCAATATATTTAGTATATATTATCCGTCAAAGATTCTTGTTTAACTTAATGTCAATGGCAACCGTTAACAGACCGACTGGTGGCAAATATATATTTGCAAGTAGTTTAGCAATGAATGTAGCGCAACATATCTTAATAAATTTAATGAAATGTTGATAAGAGTACAGAGTTGCCAATAGGGAGTGTAAGTAGACACGAGATAGCCTGAGAATCATTTAATTTTTTTATTTATTTTATTTTTTAATTTGGGGTTTAAAGTCACTTTCTAGATTCTTTCACTAATATCATGACTTGCATGCTTATGTACTGCTTGACTAGTCTGGATTTCCACCAGTTTTTATAGAGCTAGAATATCACGCTGCAGATAGAACAATGATACCCCACTCAGACACAGTATACTGACTCCGAGCCGGCCAGTCCTTG
>JAUTBQ010088090.1:0-16326 GCA_032361185.1 Lepetodrilus ovalis
CTGGATATCAGACATCTAGGCAAAGAGAAGATCGAGACACTCATGCCCCAAGAGCTGCATTTGTGCCGTCTGCATGCGGATATCGATCCTATCAAAGAGCCTATCCCTGTCACGCCTGTAGCACACTATACCATGGGAGGTATCGTAACAGACCCTACATTCAAAGTCAAAGGACTGGAGCAATGCTATGCTATCGGAGAGTGTGCCAATGCCAAAGTCCATGGTGCCAATCGACTGGGTGGCAATGCGCTGCTTGAGATCGTAGCCTTTGGTCGACTGGTGATCGATACGATCATAGGCCAAGTCAAGCTCCCCATGCCCAAGTCTATCCAAGCCCAACAGGTCGACCACGACAATGCAGTCATAGAAAAGATCTTCGCCAAACCCAATGAAGTGAATTTCTACCACAAACGCAAAGTGATGGGCAGGCTCATGTACCGTGATGCGGGTATCATCCGTCACAGAGATACGATGCATGAAGCGGAGATCTACCTGGATGAGATCTATGCCAAACTGGACATCATGGGAGTAGGAGATAAATCCAGAACCAACAACCAAAACCTCATAGAGTTTTTAGAGTTCCGTAATGCCATCTTGCTGGCACAAGGTGTACTCAAAAGTGCCATTCTAAGACAAGAGAGCAGAGGCGCACACTATCGTGATGACTTCTCACTCGAACGCAATGACTTACAAGCAGAGACCCTATGTAGACTCTCTGCTGGAAAGCTTGAGCTCAGTATCGGAGGATTTGACACATGAAACTCACTATCCAAAGGGATCTGACCCAAGAGACTTTCACACTGCAGGCTACCAAAGCAGTCACTCTTCTCTCCGCACTCTACGAGATCAAGTCCAAGCTCGATCCTACACTGACCTTTGGTGCAGGATGTCGTAGTGGTGTGTGTGGCAGCTGTGCCGTGCTGGTCAATGGCAAAGAGCAGCTTGCCTGTAGCTACACATACCAAGACAATGACCTCATCGAACCGCTACGCTATCACCCCATACTGCGAGACCTCAAAGTAGACAAAACCAAAGCACATGACACTATCAAAAAAGTTGTAGTCCCACCCCATGCTTCCACCAAGACAGCAACCCCCACCGATGAGTCCAAAACCAAGATACAAACCGACTGTATCCTCTGTGACAGCTGCTACTCAGCCTGCCCTGTACTGGCAGTCAACCCAGACTTTTTGGGGCCTTTTGCCTTGACCAGAGCCTGGCGGTATGTTGCAGAAAGCATACAGAAACAACAAGGACACCCACAAGGGAATGCCCCTACGATAGAGGCTATCCAACACAATGGAATCTGGGACTGCACACTCTGTGGAGAATGTACCGTAGCCTGCCCTCAAGGCATCGATCCCAAAACAGATATCATGATGCTCAGAGGGGAGTCAGGCAAAGCTGGATACAGTGATCCAAACTTTGCTGTACAGGATTTTGGTACACCTGATTTTGGGGGTGGGTTTGGGTTTTAGCTGCTAGGCTAGAGTACATACTCCCAACGACCATATTTTTTAGAGATCTCTTTGACACTGTCAGAGACACTCACATTGATAATTCTGTAACCTTTGGTTAGATACACTTTTATTTTCATCATATATCCTTACTAGAAAGTATTTGAATATGTGAAATTGGTTGGCAATCTGGCAAACTCAACAAGTGAGTCCCATGACTTTCCGTCCCCGTCTCACGGCGAGTTTGGTCTTTTCAACATATCATATTTTAAGTCTAGCGAAAAAATGTCAAATTATTGGGGAAAACGGTCAATCTTACTGAATCGTCAATTCAATATAGGCACATCCTCGTGCATGTGCCATATCATTCGTACCATTAATATCACCAATAGTGATTGTCACATCACTGCCGGTGAGTGTTCCATTGGTTGTACTGATCGCGGCACAGTCACAGACCACAGCAATATCCTGCACCAGACTTCCTGACTGTATATAGGTCAGATTGTCTTTGCCACTGCCTGTCAAAGTATCATGAATCGTTGCATTCTCCGCATTGCCGTCACCGGTATTGTCTACTGTAAAACAGTAACGTATCGTTGCGCCGGGAATACGCTTGGGATTGTTCATACTATTGACAGGATCACTGAGAACCATAGAGCTTTTCGTGATAGACATATCAGGCATAGCAGTATTACTCACTGTCAAAGAGTTGGTCTGTCCTGCATCATTATTCGTATCTCTGGTAGGCAGATATCCGGCACAGCTATTGTTTGATGCATTGCCACTGGCAGTAAACTCCCAACAGGCTGCCGCATCACTGTCATTGGCATTGGGGGTCAATGCCACAGAGACACCGTCTCCGGCATTGTCCAGCTCTCCGTTGTGCAAAGTATCCCAGGTTACCGTAGTTCCCTTCATGCTTGTAGGCACTGGGTCTACTGCTGATGCACTCTGCAATCCATATGCCATATAATCCTCAACTGAGACATTAAATGTCATGCCATAACCATCTATTGTCACATCATCAGAAGCAGTTCTCAATAACAATACATCATCACCACTGTTATTGTTCCAATACTGACTTACACCCTGATAGAAATGCTTGATACTTCCCGTGCAGCTATTATTTGTGGAGTTCCCTCCCGTATGCATAATAACATACTCTCCGGCATTCACAGCACATGAGGGAAAACGATAGAAGTGTCCATCCTGATCTGAAAGTATATCCCCCTCTATATTGCCGGCTTGTGTCACATACAGCTCAACAAACTCATCATTATTTGTACCGGTTTGCGTCTCATTGTACATCACTTCATTGATCAGCATTCTGGCATTGGATGTCGGCAGAAACTCCACATCAAACGGATCGGAAAAGAGCACGATCCCCGCACGCTCATCCACTTGATGATGTCTGTCACTCCCCGCCGGTTTATCCTCATCGACCTGAAGCGTTATATGATCACCTGCGATGTCCCCTCGACGCAGCCACCCGCCATCACTGCCGTTTCGTGTATTTTTAGTCGCCACAACGATCGGATCATGATATGTTTTTGAAAAATTGACGGTTGTATCGGCACCATCGTCCCATCCGTTGATCGTATTGAGGGTACGGATGGTTTCGTATTCGATCTTGATGCCGTTGTTGCTGCCAAAATAGTGATTGCCGCCACTCAACCCTGACTCCATAACCAAGTACGCCACTCTTTCGGTTTGGCTTACAGTCCCTTGAGTGGTTTTGGTGCGATCCAGCGCGATATCAAAGCCCGTACTACCAACACTTCTAATCGCGGTAGTGATCCACGGTCGGGAGACAGCATCCGGCACACTCTGATCCGTACGTTCATTGTTGCGGGTCTGTATCTGCCCCAGTACCACAGGAGTATTACCAAAAGCACTGTATGGGATGGTTTGCCATGTACCGCCACCGATGCGTGCGGCCTGATAGTTGCTGATGTCCACCGTGCCTGCCAAGATGCGTGTCCCATCTGGCAACTGATGATCTCCTGGCTCTATAGCGATATAGGGTATCTGTGCCATATTGGTATGCCAGCCATCCTGCGGGTCTGGTTCGACCGTATAGATATCAAAGCCAGTGGTGTTGATGTTGATAACCCTAAGTGATGAGGGATCACCACCCCTGTCATCCATCAATGCAAACACCAAAGGAACGGTATCAAAAGGCTGTCTGAAAGTGATATGCGTCGTCACATCTCCCTGAGTATTTTGCACAGAGATACTATCCGCCTCCATCTTCCACGCATGAAGTTGAGTCGCATAGAGAACGGCAAAAAGAAGCGCAATCACTCTCTGTACTGTCATCCCTATTTGATATCCACTTCAAAATATCCACACTCCACGGCCCCTGCTGCCACTGTATCAAAATCCAGTTTGATGTTATTCCCGCTGGTTCCCCCATTGGTTCCATTGGCACCGGGTGCTGTTGGAGAGAGGCAGCTACAGGCATGACTGCCATCTATTTGCAGATTGGTAATCGTTGTTGTATCAAAATCACTGCTGATATTGTCATCCACCATCGCATGATCAGCAATGCCTATTCCCGTATTGCTGACCTCGATCGCATAGCGTATCGTCGCACCGGGAATACGTTTTGGATTATTTCCATTATTGACAGGATCATTGATCACACAGGAGGTTTTGGAGAGGTGCATAACCGGCAGGAGGAGGACAGGATAGTTGGCACTGAACTCGGAGGTCCCCTCACTGTTCAATGTCGCGGTAAGCGTCAACCGTGTTCCGGATGCAAGCGATACAACACTGTGATTACAACTAAAATTACCGTTTCCATCCGCACTGCATCCAAAGAAAAATGCCCGCCCCTCTCCATGAGCGGTGCTATTGCCGTCCCCTACAATCACCTCTCCGTTATTGTTGCCGTCATCGTCTGCTCTGTACACCTCCAATACTGCATTGCCAAAAGCACTCTGCCCGGAAGCAGAGCCGACGAACCCCTCGATATGTACGGTGCTTCCATTATACGTTGCTTCCGTAATCACAGGATAGTCCATATCGTTATTTCGCCGGTTGGCATTGAGGGTACCGTTGTTTGCCGAGACACCGTCACCATTTGGATTGCCGGATGTGTGGGTCTGATCCAGATCGATACTCAGTCCGCCATTGTGATAGATTACATTGTGCTGAATGATATTTCGATCTGTCTGTATGCTGCCTGTTCTTATCAGCACGATCCCTGCACCTGTGGCATCATGGATAAGATTGTACCGCAACAGACTCCCCCGCCCAAAGATACGGATCGCCCCATTCTCTACCCCTCCACCGTAGCCTGTATTGACCACAGTATTGTGCTCGATGGTGTAGGCTCTGGAGGTATTCCAGCTCTCGATACCATAGGCTCTGGCTCTGTCGATGTAGTTACGTCTAACGGTCACGACTCTGGAGGCAGAAGCAGTTCCCCCTTCCAGTGACAACGCATCCGCCGTATTGCTGCTCTGTGCATTGTCCAGTATATAGTTGCCACTGACAGTACCCCGACCTCTGAACATGACTGCTGAACCTGTGGTATGGGTCACATAATTGTCAGAAAAGGTGGTGCCGACAGTGTTCCGGTGTGCACTGTACGCACCCGTGATCCTATCACCTCCTGTTACAGCTGAGCCGTTAGCACGACTCCCCAGGTAAAGTCTTGTGAGGGTATTGTTGTCACTGTGGCTGTTGAGGGTAATGACTGTGGCTGCATCATAAACCCCCAGATCAGCGATCGTGATACGGTCACCCGAGAGTCGAAAAATATTACGATTGTTCCCGTCGATCTCCAGCTCTTTGTGTTCATAGGTCGGCAGAGTCAACTCATCACCAGAGCCCTCCACCGCATCCACCCCTGAGCCCACCGCATGACCGCTCATCGCCAGTGTACCGCTGTTGCTGTTGTCCACGGTCGTACCATCACTCAGACGATATGCGGTCCCGTCCACCGTCGTATCACTGTCAGTCAAGGTGGGCAGATTGCGACTCAATGCAATCCTCCACCATGTATTGGATGCATTTTTGGTCACAGCAGGGACAAAACGCATCGCATTGGCTCCTGTGAGTGCATTGGCATTTTGGATAAACTGATGCAGGGAGCCCTGGATGGTGCGGTCATTGGCGGTATCATCATCACCGTTGTCACGGATGCTGGTCACCACATTGAAACTGAAGCCAAAATCCCTGTTTGAGTAACTGTGTGTCGTGGAGGTCGTCGTGACCCTGATACGATGCTCTGCATTATTCAAGATTGTAGCATCATCACTCAGGTTACCTCTGCGGCCCCCAAAACAGCTCCCGACCACTGTGCGCGGTGCAGCTGTGCCACCTGACCCATCTGCGCACTCCGTTCCGATACCCCCGTAGGTCTGCTCTGCCCAGACATCACCAGAAGGCGAGAGAGTCTTGGAGTCTGCGACCACATAGCAAGTCTCACTCACGGGTGTATGGAGCAGATAGGCACCATTGGCATTGGTGGTATTGGTCTCAAGCAATGTACCACCACTATCATAGAGACGCACAGTGACACCTGATTTGGCGATCTGATCTGTCATAACAGAGTCTGCATTGGGGTCTTCGTAGATGTGACCTGTGATGGTGGTGGGGGTATAGAGAATATCTAGCGTTTGATCCAGAGGAGAATGTTCATTGTAATAGGTGTTATCTTCTTTGACTCCGATAGTTGCGTCAGAACCATTCGCATCATCACCGTCAGTGTAGCGAAATCGAATTTGACCATTTTTATACAGCACAATTTGAAAAGAGTAGTCACCATTTCTAGACCATCTAGATGGATATTTTCCCACATCATCCCACCAAACAACAAACCGTTCACTTGAATTTCCTATGTCTAGATGCTGATATTTAATTTCTCCATACCTTCTTGCATCCAAATCATCCCAATATGGAAAGAATCCACTCTCTGTCGAAGCATTGGAGAGTGGGTCATCACTAGAATCTGTTTCATTGGCATCCAGAAGTATCCGACCATTGGTATCTATGGTGATAGTACTATACATCAAACCATTAAATGGAAAACCAAATCCCAAACTCACATCTGCATCATAACCATCATCAAGACTTCCACTGTCAAGAGAAATATTTGTAAATGTTCCAGATGTATCAAATCCCGTATGTGCAGGGGTCGTTTTTGCCAAGTATCTAAGATCTGCAAATGCAGACGAAGAAAGCAGAAAAAAAATGATGACGACCCACCTCACTTCACCGCCCCCTTCGCCAAGCCCTTGATGCTTGTCTGATCAAACTTGATCTTGAGTTTGAAGTAGGCACCCCCTTGATGATAGTTCTGCTGTGAGAAATCCTCGTCATCGAACCCTTCCGCATTGTAACCAAAGGTAAAGACCGTGTCTTTTTTAGGACTTACTTCTACAAATGCGCCGACTCCATAATCAAGGTTATGGGCGGTATAAGAATGCAATACTGAGGCCTGGAAACCTACTGCCCACCTTGCATTGATATCATATTTGGCAGTGAGGCCTATCAGATCTGTCCAGCTCTTGTATTTGACCGTATCGATATCATCGATCACATGCTTGATCCCATACTGTAGTGCCAGTTCCCACTGCTCATTGGGCTGCCAGTGGATGTGGGTGTTACTGATCAGTTTTCGAGTCTCAGTCTCCTCTGTTTTGGTCTGTGTGTAGTTGTCGATAAAGTCCAGTCTGCTCAGTACGATCCAGTCTGTCTCCAGCGGTCTGTAGACAAACGCCAGCTTTGCATCGATATCCCGGCTCTCTGTCACATTATCCCAGTGCTTGTGGTAGCCGATCGCTGCTGCCAGCCCTATCTCTTCACTCTGCTTGATGTAGAGTCCGGCATCGATATTGAGTTTGTCTTCACCGGCAGTATCCCGATACCCTACAGAGAGATCGGCACTGTACTTTTCACCGGTATAGTTGACACGGGTATTGTAGGCATCAAAATCCTTCTCACTGCCTCCGTCACCACTGGCGATACCCTTTTCATAGCCCAGTTCCAGCTTCCACTTCTTGCCAAACAGCAGCGTGCGTGTCAGCCCCATCGTATCAAAGATCCGTGAACCATCCTTGCCCGAATCATAGAGTCTGGTATAGGTGACCTCGCTGTCTTTCCATGGTTTGTAGCTGGCACCGACTCTGGAGCTCCAGGAGATACCATCACTTCCTTCTTTTCGTTCTAGCTGCCCAAAGAGTGTCGTGTTGATATCCATTTTCCAGTCTACCCCCAGTGCTGTTTTGGTTGGAAACGCTTTGTCTTCATTACTGCCCAGGCTCTGGTCATGAGAGACCCAAACGCTCAGATTGCCTTCATAGAAATCCCGTCCGACCTTGGTCGTGATCTGGTGGGTGGCTTCACTCTTGCTGTTTTTGGCATAACGATATCCTACAGAGCCATTCCATACGCCTTTTTTAAATTCTGCCGAGAGCTCCGCCACATGCTCATCAGTGATGGTATCATTGACATCATAGTGTCTATTCTGATACATCGTCGCTGCCAATGTCCAGTTCTCATCCAGTTTTTTATGGATATCAACACCGATCTTTCGGGTAGCAGAAAGACTCTCAGAGAGCTGTCCCAGACCAAAGGCTGCATCCTGTTTGCGGTAGTAGGCCCGGGCAGAGAGATTGTCATCCCTGTACTCCAGGCTGGCACTGAGAGCTTCTCCTTTGGTCTTGTTGCCATCTGCACCATTTCTGGTCTGGGCATACTCCGCTTTGAGCTCCAGATTTTCACTCAGTTTTGCTTTGAAATCCACACCGTAGAGTCTGTTGCTGCCAGATCCTGTCTCCTCATTGACCAGAGTAGCACCCGCTTCATACTTTCCGTCACTGCTTTTTGCAGAGACCCTGCCACCGTAGGTATAGTGGCTCTGCCCGCCCCCATCCACCTCATACTTGGCAACGATATACTGCGGATTGAAGTTTCTGTCTGTGCTATAGACGGGGTCTTTGAAATAGAGTGTCCCTTTGTCATAGTCGATATCATAGTCACGGTAGCGTTGCAGCGTACGGCTCTCCAGGACGATCTCCTCTCTGTGCTTGTCTCTCACTTCGATGGTGATCGTCTCAGACCCCTCGATGATCGACTTTTGCTCCAGCTGATAGTAGCCTCTGCTGCCATCCCCACGGTGCTCCTCACGGAAGAAGAGCTCATCTGTCTCAGCTACAAATACGGTTGCTTCGATCTGCTTACCTCTGTACTCCCCCTTGAGCCCTGTAAAATTACGACTATAGTTGGCAAGTTCCGTACTATCCAGACCGGTGGCATAATCTCCAAACAGTATGGAGAAGGTCTCATTCTCCAGTTTGAGATAGAGCTTTTTGGTACTGGGTGCTTCACTGCCCTGCGTGCTGGCATCATTGTAGAGGGTATAGTAGGCATCCGGATCGATCTTGTCAAAGAGTTTACGATCACCTTTTTTTCGCCCGCTGTCATAGGCCATAGTCATCAGCCATTTGCCTTTGATGCGCCCTTTGGCAAAGAAGGCAACCCTGCCCTTGGTATAGAGCCCCTCTTTGAGCCCTTTCTGGCGGAGTGACTCCATGTTGCCATGCAAGGTACGATAACCAACCGTACCTTCTGCAAAACCAACCAGAATCCAGTCTCTCAGATGTGGTTTGAGTCTGACTGTGACTGTCTCTGTCTCATCACCATAGAGCTTGAAGTGCAGCTGTGCCTCTCCGGCGATCGCTGTGGGCTCCAGGGTGACATACGCGACCCCTTGGGAGTCGATCGTATACTGCCCCTTGCCATTGCTCATCACTTTCGGGGCATGCTGGCTATCCGTGGTGAAGCTGCCCACCATACCACCACGCAACACATGACCCGAAGGGCCTACCATCCGTACAGCAACCACAGGACTGTGTACCCCATCAGCCACCAGATAGGAGTATGCAGGCAGGAACTCGATATGCTTGGGTGCACGACTCTCCACAAAGACCTCACGGCGTACCCGCTTGAGTATGCTGCCACCTTTTTTGATCACGGCAGTAAAGAGATTTCTGCCCTCAGCCAGATCCACCCCTTTGTAGTGCATGATCTGCATCTGTCTGTCACTGCTACGGAAAACTCCTTCGTAGTTGAGCATACTGACCTTATGTCCGTTGAGTCTCAGCTCGACGCTGCCGCCTTTGGGATAGAGGATCGCTACACGGGTAGAAGGGATGTCTGGTATCCAGCCCTTGGGAGGCCAGACGATCGCCGCTGTTTTACCCAGTGCATCCACCTCTTCAGGCGTGTATTTAGGCATAAAGGTCTGTTTTGTCTGCTTCGTCCAGTTGTAGTCACCTGCGGCTACAGGTGCTTTGCCCCCAACAGATTCGAGTGACACAGTGTCTGATGCCTGTATGATCTGTGTGATCTGTCCTTTTTTCCCGGCAGCAAATACTACCTGTACGATATCACTACGCTGGTTTGTACTTTTGGCGGTATCGAAGTAGAGTATCCCCCGGATCTCTTTTTCCGGGATGGCACCTTCGAGTGCTTTGAGCCGCAAGGTAACCCTGTTCTCATGGTTTAGTTTGACTGCGATCATCTCTTCACTGATCTTGGGCTCCACATGGTGACTGATGGAGCCTTTGACATACGCCAAACCCTCCGAGAGTGCGAGAAAAACCTCAGGATCTATCAGCCCCATATCTTTGGCGATCTCCAAGGTCACCTGCACTTCAGTGGCGGAGACCTTTTTGATACCCAGTTTCAGTGACACATCTCCTGTCACACCCGGCAGTCGCTCCAGACAGAAGTCTGCCCGTGCTATCTCTCCATGATAGAGATCGACAAACTGTGATCTGGATGAACCGGCAAAGCGGGTATTGTCTCGGCACTGTGCCAGCTTGTATCTGCCCTTGAAGCTCTCCTCATCCATCTGCACCACATGGGTTCCGTTGGCGATATCGACAAAGTGGTATTTACCATCCTTGTCTGTCACGACAAACCTGCCATCCTCCATATAGAGCTTGACACCCTCGACACCACAGCCTTTTGGCTTGCTGCTCTCTCCATCCACGGATGCCACCGGAGAGGAAGCAGTGATGCCTGTCTTGCCCTTGCCCTTCTCTTTGGATGCCTTGCAACTGATGTTGGCATCATAGACCATACCCAGGATAAAGCCCTTGCTGCGATACAGCTCCTCTTTGATCCTTAGGGTCGTAGCAGCGATATTGGATCTTCCCCCAAAGCGAGAGCTTGCCCAGGCACGGTTGACCGCTTTGCCATCTATGATCCCTGTACCGATCAATACCACATAGCTGATCTCCACTTTCTGTCCAGAAGTCAGCACAGGCTGAACATAGCTGATCGTTCTGCCATCTGCCGAAAGCGTACCTACAGCAGGGCTGTTTTCTACTTTAAAGCTGCCGTCTTTATACTTGAGTCCATCAGGGATCCTGTCTTCTATCACTATGTTATGGAGGGTGATGCTGTTGATGTTTTCCACCGTCACGGTATACTTGACAAACTCTCCGATACCGGCAGTATCTTTAGACTGCGTTTTGAGCGTATGGAGTCTAAACTGCAATGCCATGATCTCCGCTACAGCCGTGACTTCCTGCAATGTGCCGTTATCGATATAAGAGGCTACGATATGGTTGCCTGCTGCCACACTCAGGTCACCATCACCATGGGCAGGTGCTGAGGGGGTTGTATGTAGATAGCCTACAAACACCCCGCTGTTAGGCGAAGTCTCACGCAGGGTCAGCCTCTCGATATCCCCCGTGGCAGGATCGGTTACATTGATATCGATCATCTGCTGGGTGTGCATATCGGTGTTTTGGTCATGATCGGTGACACGAATGATCACCAGATCCTGCTCCAGATAGCTGCCTGTACCCTGCATGCCCATCGCTGCAGGTGGTGTAAGTGTCGATCCGTCAGGCAACTGTGCCGGAGGCATGGTCTGCAGTACGCCACTGCCGTCACGGTACCCCGTAGGCTGAAGCATTTCACTCTGTCCGTCAGGGTTGAAAGCCAGAAACTCTATCGTCGCCGGTGTCTGTACGATAGTGTTGTTGACCTCATTGGTGCTGGTATTTCTCTCTGTACCACCGATCGTGTAGTTGATATCCGCGGTATTGGCGATCATATCCCCTACCTGTGCCCCATAAACCGATGAAAGCAAAAACAGTGACAGTAGTACTATGCGTTTGAATAGCTTATGCATATCGCTGTTTCTCCTTTCATGGGTCTATAATGTCTGTAGGTCGGGTTCTCCTGAACCCGACACCGCTTGGTCTATCTGTATTTTAATCACGCTATCTGTTCCCTCTCAAGGGATAGGGAATGAGATAGATTAATTTACTGTTGCTTCTATATATGCACACTCTGTATCGCCAGCAACAATATCAGCAAAATTAAGAGTTACGCTTCCTCCACCATTATCCACTGTTGTTCCTGCACCTGCGTTGTTGGTGCCATTCCAGTTGGCACAATCACATGCACCGGGAAGAATACCTGAGTTAACATAGGTTAAATGAGAATCTATAACATCTGTTGTTGTAACGGTATTTGCTGTAGCACTACCGTTATTGACTACTTCAATAGCATATCTCACAGTAGCACCAGGAATTCTTTTTGGATTGTTTGTACCATTAAATGGGTCACTAACAATACATGAAACTTTACTAGCTGAAAGATCTGCACTCGCGATATGGTATGTACCTCTATCAGAGAAGCTTCCTGAAAGATTGGCATCATCCGTACCTGGGCCATCTGCCCATACATTCTGAATACTATCATTTACATCAACAGAACCATTATCATTAGCATAGCTTGAAGTCGCCAATAGCGAGATCGTACCATTATCATCATCTACTACATGAGGATTTCCGGCAGCAGGAATATCACAAGAAACATATACTGTAACATTTGCATCTGCATTCAATGGGCCTACCTGAGTAATAACATTACCCGCTGTATCTGTAATAACACAACCTGTAGGGTCAAAATCATCACCAGCAATTCCAGTATAGGTTCCTGCCAAACTGAATGTGTCAACATCGTTTCCTTCGTTTACAATTATAAAGGATAAGTTCTGGTCTTGTGCACCAGGTGTTACATCAAGTGGTGTATTTGTTGCATCCACAATCAAGTCAATTTTCCTATCCACCTTGAAACTATCCGTATTTGAGGGCACAGCCGTTTGGGTAACGCCGCCAATATCATAACTCAGTGTAACCGAGTTGTTAATATCTGTATTTGCTAGCGTTCCAGCCGCCTGTACACTCATCATGCCAAGCAGCATCATCGATGCTGCCACTAAAATCTTTTTCATGATTATCTCCTTGTTTTCGAGGATTGCTTCCCATCACCCCCATGATGGAGAGATTCATACCTCTTTTGTCTTTCTATCTGCTTTCGACAGGCTCAGGCACCCTTGTACTTGTCATCCTGAACTTGTTTCAGGATCCACGATTCCAATAACCAGTCTGTTTAGCAGACCGTGGATTCCGGGTCGAGCCCGGAATGACGCATATAGAGTTCCTCAGCCTGTCGAAGGACAGACACCGCATTTACCTTTTCGTAGGCTTGATCCTGTTGATGGCAGGGAGTCAGGCACCGACGATACACTATGCATATCATCGAAGCCAGACCCCTATTTGATTCAACAAGACCAAACCTACACAGAGTCCTGGAACCCTATGGGAAAGGGCTCGTTTCGGGTCAGACCCACAAGCGATCCATCACCTTGTGACAGATCATTTGAGGTCAGACCCAAGCCTTTTCCCATAGGGTCGGATGACCCACCTATTGGTGTGTTGGCAAACACACTCTACTTTAGCTTCACCTTGAACGAGACATCCACCTTGCTCTGTGCAGGCACCTCATCCACGCTAAACAAAATCGCATTATAATCTTTGGCTTGTGCGGGATGCTTTTTCTTGTCCTTGCCGATCACGAAAAGCTTGGCAGGCACATCATAACTCTTGCCCCCATCTACTGAATAGGTCACAGAGAACTTTGCTTTGGATGATGCAGAGCCCTCGACGAAGATCAGGTTTTGGTTGATCGGGTTGGCGATCTTGGCATCCATGATCACCTCATCCGTGCTGTTGGTGACTGTATCGACGTACTTGACGATCGTACCGGGAATGACTTTGGAGGCTTTTGCCCATTTTTTCACAGGTTTGCCTTTTTTGTCTTTGACGATCTTGCCTTTCTTGTCCTTCACCACTGTCAGCTGGTAGGATGCAGTACTCATACTGATCCCCGGCTTCTGTTCTGCCTGTACCAGCCCTGTCAACACGACTGCGGCGAGTATCGTTAAAATATGCTTTTTCATTTTGCTCCTTTGATATCTGTTTTGTCTGTTACCCATTATATGCTACACCTCTGTAGCACATAACACGCAGCACACAGCTACTGCACCTGTACATCGAAGCTCACTGCCTGATGTACGGTACCACTGAGCTGTCCTATATCGACAGTGACCCTGCTGCCATCATAGTACCCCTTGTCTCCATCTGCAGCATCGGTCAGAGAAACACCGTCGAGCTTCAAGGAACCTGCCAGATACGCGGTACCTGCCGGCATGCTGTCTCTCATGAGCACATGATCAATCGTCCTGCCTGTAGCATTGCCACCGATAGAGAGATCAATCGTATAGGTGATGCGTGTACCGGTATGGGTAAGGTTGTCATCACTGTGTACCACGGCAGACTTGTGGCTCTCCAGCCAGTAGTCAAAGATCCGATACAAGCCCTGATCTCGGTCATACTGGGTACGCACTACGGTATCTATCTCTGTCTGGCGGTCTGCTCCTGCCGTAGGATGGCTCTGCGAGACTGCCAAGATACCATCATGGGAAAGCTCCCCTGCCTGTGCGTTTGTTGGGATATCGGATACAACAAAAAGCGTCACATTGCTATCTGCTGTAAGGTTGAGATCACTGACCTGTATGTCCGTACCGGGGTCGAAGATACCATTGCTGTTGATGTCCTGATAGATACTGGGTGTAGGCAGAGGAACAAACTGGGAGTTTGTGGTATTGTGCTCATAGCCCAGATGGAAGCGATCCTCTCCGTTGCCAAGGTTACTGAGCAAAAATGTCAAAATACGTGACTGCTCTCCGGCAGACACCTCTACAGCTGCACCATCCTGCCAGGAGAGATCCAGATCTACGATCTTATCCACAACAAAACTGTCCGTGTTGCTTGTCAAGTTCTGGTCTATCCCACCGACGGAATAATGGATCTGGGCACTGTTCTGTATCGCAGTACCTGCCAGCGTACCCTTGGCATGGATCAGGGTCATTCCCCATCCCCATAACAGTAAAAAAAGTACCACAGCTTTTTGCATCTTGTCCTAACTATATAATATATTTTTGTCTAAATGGGTATGATTATAGCATAAAAAAGTCAAATATTTTACAATATACGCTCTGACTTTTGAGGCTTATAATGACCTATTCTAGCCTAGTTTTATAAGTGCGAAAAGGGCATTTGGAAGGGTTTTCTCCCCTCACAAATGGCTAGTTGGAGAGGGAGAGAAAACAAGGAAATATCGCGGCTACATTGCTCTAGGGTCAGTGATCTTGCCTGCGATCGCAGAAGCCGCTGCCACAGCAGAGTTGGCGAGGTATATCTCGGAAGTACGTGCACCCATACGACCCACAAAGTTACGGTTGGTCGTTGCTACACAACGCTCACCATCCCCGAGGATACCCATATAGCCGCCCAAACATGCCCCACAGGTAGGGTTAGAGACCACCGCACCCGCTTCGATAAGGATATCCATGAGTCCTTCATGCTGTGCCTGCAAAAAGATCTTTTGTGTAGCCGGAGTCACGATCATACGGGTGTGTCTGGCAACCCGCTTGCCTTTCATGATCGCTGCTGCAATACGTAGATCCTCAATCCGCCCATTGGTGCAAGAGCCGATCATGACCTGATCGATCTTGATATCATCGGAGACTGCCTGCTCCACAGACTTGCCGTTGCTTGGGAGAAAAGGATAGGCAATGACGGGAGAGAGTGCTGCCATATCGATCGTGATCTCTTGACAGTAGACTGCATCTGCATCGGAGGTATGAAGCTTAGGCTCCGATCTCAGCCCATCATTTGCCTCTGCTCTTTCATCGAGATACGCCTGTGCGATCTCATCCACAGCAAAGATACCACTCTTGGCACCTGCTTCGATCGCCATGTTACACATAGAGAAGCGATCCGCCATACCTAGATACTGTACACCCTCACCCACAAACTCGATCGCCTTGTAGAGGGCACCATCTACACCTAAGATTCGGATAAGCTCTAGGATAATATCCTTGCCATAGATATGCGCTCCAGGCTTGCCTACGAGTTCAACCTTGATCGACTCCGGTACTTTAAACCAGTTACCCCCCGTAATGATCGAAAAGGAGATATCTGTACTCCCCATACCTGTCGCGAAGGCTCCCAATGCCCCATGTGTACAGGTATGAGAGTCCGCACCGATGATCACATCGCCGGGGATAACGAGCCCCTTCTCGGGCAGAAGGGCATGCTCGATCCCCATATCTTTTTCATCAAAAAAATACTTGAGATCATGCTTATAGGCAAAATCACGGCTGATCTTGGCTTGATTGGCAGAGGCAATATCCTTGGCAGGGATATAGTGATCCATCACGATCGCAAACGCATCGGGGTTGGCGAGCTCAGTCGCACCACTCTCCTCGAATGCTCTGATCGAGATCGGTGTGGTAATATCATTACCAATCGTCATATCGATCGCTACCCTGACGATCTCACCTGCTTCTACTGCTTTGCCGGCATGCTCTGAAAAAATCTTCTCTGTAATGGTCTGTCCCATAGTCATATCCTCGTATCGCTCTCTCATTTCAATATGCATGTCACGTTTGGTTTTAGCCAAGCACACAGTTCTTCAACAAAAG
>JAUTBQ010088201.1:0-16325 GCA_032361185.1 Lepetodrilus ovalis
CCTGCAAGAATATTACTATAGGAAACTCTCTTCACCTTTACATAACATGTCTCTGTTGATGCACTATTAATATAACTAACACTATTCTTTAAAATAATCGCTACTACAGTATATCTATTTCGAGAAATCCGTACTGCCAAAGGCATATAACCAAATCCACTAGGTATTCAAACAGACGCAATATATGGAGGTACGCATATGTAACGCTGTAAACATACTGTCAACTGTGAACTTGTCATTGTTTAAATGCACATTCTTATCTATGCAAATAGAAAGAAATAAATCATAACTATATTTTAGCCATGTTGTTCCCATGAAATATTGAATTAATTTATATATAAAACACGTAGAATTATACTATGCTCAAATAGTAGGCTACTTGTCATGTAGTTAACCTTGCATATCAATGTACGCGGGCGTAGAACAATGAATTTCATATCTCTGTAAATAATATTATCATAAATATTCAACGTCCTTGCTTGGAAAATGTTGTAAACATTATTATACAAACGATACATTAACACATTAAGACCTACATTACGAACAGCTCGTCTAAGTAAGTTAGAGCGAATCAATTAGGTTTTAATGAAAATGATATCCTAGTTAAAATTTGAGGGCAACATAATAATATATTCTCTTGCAATAAAACGAATGTGCAAATATCCTGTACAATTAGTATCGTGTTGTCTTTGTATTAAAATGCGCATATATATTTATGTATGATATTTGCATTACATATGAAGCCGGATTACTATATTCTATCAAAATAGACAGTAAAGTGAATGCTTATGATCGAACATTATATTACCGGTATTAACACTCTATCTAGTATTTCCAACTAATACTGTTAAGGGCATACTATCAAATATATTTATGGTTGTTTTTCATTAGTTCTTAGCTACAACTGCAAAGTATATTCACGTGACATACATATAATCATGTTTTTACTCCCCAAATCCCTTTCACCGTTGTATGGTAGGTAAAAATAAGATTTCAACCAAACGATTATTTTTGCTTCATTATATTAACGCAAGGGGGCATAACTCTCAAGCTGTACTACGAAATAACTACGATAGCTTCACATATCAGTTGATGCATCAAAGACAAGATAATTAATGTTCCGTAACCTTAATTCATATAAAATATGAAAATTGTGATAAATATCGGGTGTTGGGGAATGAGTGCATAAGTAAATAACAGCTTTTGGGTGGACAAATCAAATTTAAGCAGTCTAAGGTATAAATTCATTTGACCATTATCTAGGTCAACCATTTGTGATAATATACATTTAAAGTCATTGCATGTGCCAGTAGGTATATAATTACCAAACCTTGCCGACGGCAAGAAAAACATTTGCTGGTTTACAGGACTACACATACATATAGTTAATCACATACTCTTTCCAAAGGGAAGCAAGGGGTCTACATAATGCTATATGTGGTTGTATTCATGGTGTAAACGCGCTTATTTTATGACAATGTTGCGTGTCTTTGTCCTAATTATGATACTTGTAGAATTATATATGAAGGAACTGTTGTCACCTTACAACATGCACAGGTCAGGGTATGTTTACCTTTTAGCGGTCGTCCTATCATCCTTATATCTATGCTATATTGAATATTCACGATGATGTAACATTTCTACTACTGTTGTACGAACTAGTTGAATGAATGTATTACAATAAAATTTGAATAATGATTACTTAATGATTGATGATATGCACCTTCCGGCTTAGTTTTTCTATTCCAGTATTTGTATTTCGAAAAATGCCAAATTTAATTGTTTACTGCAGTTGGTACTTTAAAAGCAATAACAATGTTTTATGAAAATAAACATAGCATCAAGCCAATATCAATACTCCAAGTACTAGAGAGATTGTACCAAACAAATCTCTCTATCTTTCCATATCAAGACCAATTTTATTATGCCACATGGCAATGTATATGTGCATATTTTACCGTTTCCTTGTATAATTTTCGTATTTCTTACAATTTCCAAAATTACATTGCATTTCATACATATACAAGTATATCGTGAGGACATGCTATCTTCATTATGTAATCGCGATATTCATTGACATATTATAGAACACAGGGACGCGAAGGCGATAATCTAATAAATATTTTATGAGACCATGCTACTGTTTGACCCAATAAAGCCCTGAGTCGTGTGTCGCCGTGAGTACAAATGTCATCTTAAAACAGGATACCTGTAGTATGTAGCCAAGCGAGAGTCTGACCTCTTCATTGTGGTCGACACGCGATATATCTTTATAAAATCTGTTCCGAGCCCCATAGTGAGGGTTGTTATTTGTTTGCTTGAACATGTATATATAATCGCTATACCGGGTAATTAAAATATGCTTATACTCTAGGAATTAATGAAATACTATGCATAAATATAGAAATAGAGGAAACAAACATTTTGAACAATTATATCAATCAAATCTACCCGATGATAAGCAAATAGTATGTTGGAATCCGTTTGTTGTATTAAATTGGATAACAAATACATTATGATAAATAACAATTTGGTAGTTGTTTCAAATTGCATTCATTTAAGGAAATATTCGCTATTCCTTGAATACGCATTTATCCATTGGATTTCATGGTGTCTATAATACATTTCTCTCTTTTAAAAAAAAATGTTGTGGATGCCTAAATACTATCTAAAAAATCGTGCGAGTACAGTTACGAATTGACAAGATAACTCAAGAACTATGTGTAGTTATCAAGATGCATGATGTATATCCTATTTATAGTACTACACGACTATTTCATATTCAGAAAATAGAGCAGTGCTAGCCTTTATCTAAATTGCTGTATTTTGCTAAAGCAAGCTGTAGAAATCGAAAGACAATTTAAGTACCACATTATCCATACGTTATTAGACGATCAATAAATAACTTCAATGTTCTATATCATGACCTTCATCAACTTAGTTATTATGAGCAAATCTCAAATATCTTCTGTGGAAGGAATTCGTGATATAGATTTTGGGGAAATCTGGTTGACATCTTTGATTCATCTCAATTACTCTGGGATATGGGTTAGTGTACTATTTAATCAGTAACTGATGTACAAAGAATGGGTATTGGCGTCTTCTGACAATCATACAGTATTAGCATTATTTCCGTTTGATCAGAAGATGAACTATTTTCTCTTAATGGGAATGAGCAGTTCAACCTTTCAACAGTGAAAAAGCGCAGGCTAGCATGATTCTAATATAGCTTGGCATGTTGGTCTGCCGCGGTCGGCGTTTCATGAAATAAGGACGTACTGCAGTCTGGGCGTAAATAGGGGAAACGCCATTGGTTTGCTATGGCAGAAGAGACGTGAACTTCGAATTAAGTTCGGTATAAGCACGAAACGCATGCTACAAACCTGTGTCTGTATTCTCGAACCTTCGTATGTCCTAAGAAGTTCGTAAATACTAAGAATTTGCCAAACTGATTTTCTTCTCATGTTAATTTGTGAAGAAATCTATTCTTACTAAGAAGTTCGCAAGTTAAACAGTTTCGAAAATACAGCCCCTGATGTTTCTTTCCGAAACTCTATCTCTAATCTTAGCAGTGATATAGTCTCTAGCTCTGGTTAAGGATGGAGATACGGATACTTAGGCTTAGACTTACGCGATTTCACACATGAAGGTCCGGGCCATGAGATTACGAAACGTTTTGAGTACGATTTCATGCTCAAGCTCACATTGTTTATGGGGATTTATGAACAAATCTTTTCAGTTGAGCATGAAATCGTACTTAAAAAAAAGTGAGACCACGACACTCTGAGAATGATTTCATGCTCAAGCTCAAATTGTATATGGGGATTTGTGAACAAAGCATTGAGTTGAGCATGAAATCCTGTTAAAAAATCTCGGTGCCAGATCTGTGAAACGTTCCGTAATCTTGATATAACGTCCATTAGTGGGTGATGGTAACAGATGGCTGGAACTGAAGCGTAACTGTGAACCTGAAACAAACTCTCGGGTTCTGGGTGTTTGTCTGGTCCCATGGACACGGGGTTGATCAGGTTCCGAGTTGTGTACGCTCTTTACAATAACACAAGCGTACATTAATCCGGTGTCTGTCCAAAGACTCCCAGCAATATGTCATTTGAACACTGCTAGGAAGACTACGAACCTTTAATACCCATAATTGGCCAACTAGGATCCGTTGCGTCGATTAATGACCCGATTATATCGCAGTCAAATTGAATGCACGTGCCATGCGGGATCTCGCGATACTCGGTCTAAGCAGAGCTGTTCAGCCGCAAACACGTATTTGTAACGACGGACACCCTTTTGGTTAGGGAGGGTTTCATACGGGTAGCTAAGCTGTACCGACCATTGTGGATTGATTCCCGAAGCGTGTCTAAACCAAAATATCACCGCGCCTTCCAACACCCTCGAAGCATCAGTTTTCCCCTCTTTAGGTTATATAAAGGCAGTTGTATATGATATAGGTACTAGACCTGTTCAAACAGCATGTGTGTGTCTGGATGGCGCGACACTTATGTTTTTGTCTAAACACGGCATGCAACATGACTACCTTCAAACGCGTTTTTATCGATGATACTATTCCTTTTCTTTCAAACCGGACACTGAAATAGGTCTTATCTCCTTTCTAAACATTGATATTGGCTGCGTAGGTGTAGGATCATGTGTATATGATTGTTTCTTATATACTCGCTCTGGTTGCTTAATTTCTTCCCTCTTCTTTTATTAGCAGGACGAGAATTAGTCTTTGATATGCGATATATGTTGGACGGTGTTAAACCCGACGGTAGTGTTTACGATAATATCTCCACGGGACGAAACTAAATTGAAAGGTGTGCTCAGTTTTCCCATATGACCGTTTATTATAAGACATTAGTTTGATGATATCAATATTGTGTGGCATTCACAGTCAAGGTACTGGGCAAGTACAGGTAGAAACCGAGTTTGATTCTTGCATTCGATATTTTAATAACGATACATGTCGCAATCCATATCATGTAGAAACGCATATCATCAAAAATGGACATATCAACATGACTATATGCGTACAACTGGCCAGTGAACTAAAACATGACCTGTGTTTCTGATAAAATGTAAACTCAGCTCTCTCCCCCTACTCTTTCTTCCTTCTCTCTCTCTCTCCCCCCCCCCTCTCTCTCTCTCTCTCTCTCTCTCTCCCCTTCCTATCTCTCTCAACTACTGTGTACTAAGTACTAGTATACATATGTATGTGCATTTGTGTGTGTATACTTTTGTTTGTATAATTGTGTGTTCGTGCATGTGTGCGTGCGTTTATAATAGAGGAGTATACTAGATGGTATTACATTTTTTAACGTTGATGATGTACAACTGAAAGCGATATTTGCATCTGATATGCTGTCGCCATGAAGGAATTCTCGAAGGACCCTTCGTGAACAGTATCTGATATTCATTTGTCAACTGTACGAGAAATTCCACGCTTTGTTTGCCAAGAACCATACTGCTTTGAGAATTAAGGTCGAAAGTCAGCAAGCTTAATGTCGATATTGCTGATTTTGTTGAAATATGTTCCCAAATTGAATCACAATGCCAACTTCTAGAAACCGTGAGAACATTACACTGTAGCACCTAACATGATTAGCTGTCGATGAGTGATCAGCCTGTGGAACATTTTCATATTTATGATTGCGAACCTCTTGCACCTTCGAAGCAAATTCGAGCGATCAGTATCATTACCAATGTTGAAAACTTGCACTTTGGCCATCTCTGGAGTTGTGAATCTGAGCCCCGGGGGACAGGCAAGGTCAAGGTCAGGCCCTGGTAGTAAAATAACGAAGATCGAGTTACGGTCGCAGACCAAATCGAATAAGTTGTAGTGAGAGCGGTATTTGCCCGACGTGCAAAAATCGGAAAGCAGACAGACTTTTCCTCTTGTCGCTAATTAAACGCCATCCTTTGACGGCACGATTTTACTGTAACACTAACTGCAACGGTCCTGTTTAGCTAATCGTGCCGACTCCCAGAGGCGAGGGAATGGGGGAAGGGGGATGGGGGGACGGGTCCCCCTTCACGTGCCAGAGTACAGGAGACACGGGGATGCGAATGGCGCGGGTAGATTGCATTAATTCCATCATTACGGTCGGCCCCGAAAAATTACTGTCATTCAATCGGGAAAGATCGGCTCAAGAACAAGCATCTTGGCAGGTTGCAATGCGTACTATAGCATTCTACCACAATTTTACTTCACCTATAACTATTTTAGGCCCCGACTTGGCTCCAAGTGGCTAGCGTAAATGACCCCGCGAATGACAGGAATATTATGGGTGAAAGAAAATTCGCCCTCCCCTTTGATACATTTAGCGTATAAATGTTTCCCCCTTCTCATTCTCCCTCAAAGACTAAGTCGTATCCAGGACTGCTTATCTGACAACATCAACACTAAAACGCAACTTTATTACCTCGGAAGGTTTTTACGACCACCTCTAAAGCGATAGTTGCGTTGAGGTTTGACGTTGGAAAAATGAAATATGATGAAGCTATAACTGGACGTCATTAATGGGTTAGAAACGAGAGCTATAAAGCATTTACAGAAACCCCAACTGTCCGTCAACGAGAAACGGAGCTTCGGGGAAATTAGTAGAGATTTACAAACGGAATACACCGCGCGGCCTGGCTTTCAGGCGTTTATAACATTAGTAGAAACATTCTCTCTTATCGACCTGAATTATTCTGATCATTCTCACAGGTAAAGATAAGAAAAGTACAAGAGCCCACATTGTGATTGGAAGCGTGCACACCATCAGCTAATTTTTAGCGTCATATAAGATAATACGTTATCTTGCAGTAGGCCTACTCGAAAAGGCCATTTGTTATTCGACGAATACATGTACATGTATCATAAAAGCCAGCATTGAAATTTTATTTCAATTCGAAATAATTAGTTTTTGTCCTAGTGAGAATGGAACGTAATAGTCAAAGTTGAAAGTTATTGTAATACTGCAAATATTTCTAAATGCATACACATACATGTACTTGTACATGCTTACTAGTACAATACATTCTTAAACGACTGAAACAAGCTAGCCACTGTCTGGAAGAAGTTCATACACCATACACATGAATCATAATAGCTAGTTACCGGTACTTTGCTTATGCTGTATGAACTACAGCCTACTATAGTTAGCTATAGTCAGTGTGCCAGTTTAGCATACTCCTTTGTTTAGGATGTATATATTATATTACATTTCTGATGGAGGGCAATATTGAGCGATTAGGGTGACAAAAATCTTCGAGGTTTAGGAAGAAGCGTCGCTAAGTATAACCCAGATCATGGAAATAACAGTAGTCGGAACACTGATCGTCCAGTAATTTAGGTTGATTATCCAGAAGTGGACGCAAATGGGCCTGTGGCGCAATCTTCAGTGAGGGGTGCGAGGGTAGGAAATTATCATTGAGAAATTGATCTCTAGCACTACAATCAAGCAACTAATCTTACTATTTAGGTAAAATATTCTTACTGTAACTATTGAGGCAATCATAGTAATGAGTTATCACTCCTGGTTTGATTTTGAACATAGAAAACAGCCCCATTATAGGTATTGCACAACCAAATAGTTTTCCATTGGCCACAATGGTAGAGTTTGGGTTGATATGACATTTAGGAAGGAAAACACAATACCTGAACACGCATGACATAGCGGCTCATCATGTGCAGAGTCTGGAAACTCACAGATAAAAGATTTCTACCGGCGGGTTTTTTGGTGTATAAAGTGACAGGAAGTTGGTGACCGTGCGATCAGCACTCGTCTCACATGTCTGAATTTTAAAGGTAGGCACCTCAGACAAATGGATCCAAGTTGAAATTATTTCTTATGCAAATATATAGCTGACATGTTTTTAGAATACCAGACATAATCTACAGAATATGAAGTACTTCCAAAATTTCAACCAATACCTGGCCTGCAAATCCACTTTCTCGTAGCTCCATCTTATGTATGTTCCACTGATGTGACGCGTTACATTAATTGGTAGAATATTACCGATAACGCATAGTAAATACATGTACGTTGCGTTTTTACATACAGAATTGAATGCACAGCAAAGATTATCAAAGTTCGACAATGTATGTAAGTTTTATAGTTTTTAAATAGATAACAATGAACATCTGAAGAAATAGGAAACAGTGGCGTTCAGTAGAAGAAACAACGTACATGTATAAATAAAACTGTATCATTTTTTCCCACTGCTGCGTTTGCGTAACGTCACTTCCTGCTATAGTAAAATATAGGTCTACGTCAGTTCCTGTTATAGTAAAAGCATGACATAGCCCAGAGTTACACCCTGACCACAGTACCACACTTTTGGATTAACAAGCTTGAACTTTATTTCTATATTGCTGTTAGTACAATAACATTTTACATGTCTATTTGTGTATTGAAAGTTAATCAATAATTTTATATACGCGTATGAAATCGAATATATACAGCAAGAGAATATGCTTACATGGATTTCTGATTACTTGTATTTATATCATTTGGGATAATTGATATTCCTGACAAACTATACACGTATATTTGACATTTGTAGCCATAAGAAAACTGTCTTTGTAGCAATATTATGATTATAGGCAGTATACGTGTTTCTTAGTTAACCCATTGTGATACATTTGAAAATATTTTCTTTGTAATGCAATGACTGTTCATTCAATGTGTCATGCTATACTCTGACAATACCATAAGCAAGAAACATGTTCTTATTATATTAGTATTTTACAAATCGTCTAGAGATTAATAATTCTTAATCTAGCAAACAAACCACAGGGCGTTCAAGGAGAGGGCGATTTCAACAAAGGGAAGAGAGGCATCAGTTTCACAGGACAAGCAGATGTAGAAATCGCAAAATGAGGGACTAATATGTCTCCACGTGCCATTCTGCTTTTAAATTGGCCGTGTTTTGTCTTGAAAACCCGAAATAACACACCAGCATCTCAAATTGCCCCTTTTTGTCAGAAGAGCTCCGACCCTTGGCCCGAGATGTTTTAATCTGTCGATTAAGGATATTTTGCGTGTTTAGAAAGAGGACTTTAAGGGAAACGTAGCACAAGAGATGTTTATTTATCGTGTGGTGCGTCAATCTATTAGGAATAGGTCCCGGACCGCAGCAAATGCATAAATGCTCGTGCACATTTCCCGGTCACGTTCTCGCGAGACGTCAGCGTGAATCACGTGATTTCTTGGCTCGTGCCGACCAAAAAGGAAGGAAGACAAAGCAAGTTATGGTTAACCACCACACGCAAACTTTGTATTTTAATCCATTTCGGAAGAGTGTTTGATGATGAACTTGCAGTGTTATTCCTACTATGATTGCCGCTGTTAATCAGATGTGAAAAAAGGCTGGGTAAAACTGCTCATATAAAGATGACTTGCCACTTCATTTACCAAGAAAATGACATCACTCTGACAGGACCACGAACCTTTGCCCAATAGAGCGAGCAGAATTTCATGTTGAAATATGTATGCGATTTATCTGTGATGCAGTCCCCTATGTGTCCAAAGGACGATATAGCAATAACAAAGTACTCATACAGAGACGTGGAGGGGGAAAAACGTGTTGCAATTGCATCTTTCCTAATCTTTCAACTGAAAAGCACATTGAAAGTTATAATAACTTCTTTTATAATTCCAAGATTATATCTAGAAACAAAGGGACACTTCTCACACGAACTACTTACTCCTGCTTGTCAACACCTGCTCTTGGTGTATCACTCCGCCTTGGCAAAATACACATCCAGACATTGATGTACTATACTGCCCACTAGGCGGCCTTTATTACGACAACCTTTTGTTTAAATCCTATGTTATAGCTGTCTGTGTTGTAAGGATTGAAAATGATGCCAGAATTATTACGGGGAACGGAACCCAACAGATCTCGTAACGTCACGCCTGGTCCCAGGAATAAACAATAACTGATTATAGTTCGTGACCGAACGCATCGCTTGGTAAATACGCGGTACAACCGACATAATCATACCGTGCTTAGGTAAATATTTTGATTTAAATATTAGACAAAGGTGGAACAAAATGGTTTAGGACTTCACCGGAGATTTGCAATACGGATCTGAGGATTTTGCAGTGAAACACCTGCTAGGATAGGGGCTACGTAACATGATGAATATTATACGTAGGTTTTTTTCTTCTCGCGCTAGTCAACTTGACGAGTTATCAGATTTAAGACTTTATAGGTGGTACAGGGACACACACAGAGACACCACACACAGTCGCATACATGGCACATACAGGTAGAGTGAGAGAGAGAGAGAGAGAGAGAGAGAGAGAGAGAGAGAGAGAGGGGGAGAGAGAGGGGGAGAGAGTATATAAATAATATAATGGTATCAAGTATAATACGGCTACATTCTGATGTTATTTCTACAAACAATTTAACCAGCAATTACATTTACTAGTATTTCAAAAATAACTTTCCATGAATTTTCTCAGTTAGAAAAATATTGTTTCAAATTATCGCATTTTTAATACTTTCAACAGATTATTTTTTGTTCACTTGCCATATGCCTTCCATGCTACAATGCCTTAATATACCGTGTATTTTAATAGTTAATACATTTCCTATATCTGGTTTGTCCAGATAACACAGACGTCGTGTTCATCACGTGCCATTGTTTACAAGACAATCCGCTTTTCATATGATTTAACGTCACGTCACTTCTTTTTATGCAGATGGAGAAAAATACGGGAAATTTTCATGGTATATTCCACATCTTGATCCAATGTGGATATTTCTACAAACGAAAACAATAGTCTACACGCGTTCATAATTTGTCATTCAATAGATTGGATCATACGTGCGTTCTTAGACCAATCTGTGAGACTGGTTTGGGTTAAGGACATTTAGACACGGAGATGTTTATAGCCGCAACAATGTTGCTGCGATATTTGTTGCCTAGTGGCAAATGTGTTGTCTCCCAAACTGAGATCGAAATGAATTGAATAATAATACGAAACAATAATACGGTCACCTATGATGTATAGCAAAGTGTTGCGGAGACAGATCTTGCCAAACATCTTGGAAACATTGTTGCAGCGATAACAATCGCGTAGTCTATAGTATCCTTTACATGTAGATTATTCAGCATGGTGTCTTTTAGGTCAGTAATGGCCCGATGCTGCGCCTAAATATTGAATATTTTATGTAAATACATGTATTTGCACACGACACGATAATAAACTATCTTATTATTATTTACACATTAATATTTGTCGACAAGAAGTTATAATTTCCTGATCTTCTCAAGGCTTTAAATAAAAGTACTAGTACTTACAATTTAATATTATATGACGGGTCCGAGTACTATTACTTTAATAGCGTGAATATATATTGTGGCATAAAACATCATATCATTGATACCCAGAATTGGTATCTACTCTTCCGCTATTAAACGATACGTAAAGACATACCATGAACGGTCCAGGGGCCATGTTCCCGAAGCTGTCGGTCGTTAGGCCATAGCGACGTCGTAAACGTACAATAACGACACTACAACGATACGTTGAGCGACGGTTAGCCGAACGTGCAGTTACAGTATCGTTATACAGTCGTTGCAAGCATGTCGTAGCTCTCGTATCCACTATGAGACCATAGTGCTCTCGTAACTGCACTAGCGCCATGTATTAGAGACCGCTACGAGAGTGCTTATGGTCTCGTTGTACCATACAGAGAATAACGGTCTTAGCTACGGCTGCGTGTATGAGATTCAATTAATGGTGTAGAGTGTCGTCATCACAGCTGTTGACTTTGCCACCAATAAAGATGTATTGCATAAATACAACTGCACCGTTGGCGGTAAGACCTTAATAATAGCTCTTTAATATACGTTGAATTATTTTAAGGTGTTGATATCACAAAGCGAGAATGACTTGTCTACAATCATGAGAGGGGATTGACACCCCAACCATTCCCCAAGCGTTAAAATATGGATGGTTCCTTCAATTGTAATACATGTCATACATGTATATTATTGTAATAAAAAGTTTAGTGACTTGTATTAATCTATATTATTGCCATAAATTGTAAAAACTTAATTTACCTTGTATTATTTGTTTATAATGTGTGAACTATTAAATATACCCATGTCATGTGTGTGGCGTTATGCGAATAATATTATGGTGTTTTTTTTATTCCATCCCGAGCGTACATTACAATATGAAAACAAATATTACTACTCGGAGCAGAAACAACTTATATGAGCCGGATCAACATAATTTCAGATCGTGCGAGATTTTAGACAATATAATGAGTGCATTGCCTATACATCTGCGGTTAACATATTGCTATGTATATTTATTAAATAATGCATGCAATGGAATTTTGATTCGTGAATTTATAATGCCGCTAATATGGTGGATATGTAAATAAAGTGTATTAGAGACACACATATTTCTACGCACGTGATCACACGTCCGCCTACATGTGCGACGCAACTCCAGTCTAATTCTAAACTCACGACACGAAATGCTTGCCCATCATGACTAGAATACTGCCAAGTCCTTCACTTATGGACATATTCTGAATATTATCGGTAAATTATAAAATATCAATCTACAATATTAAGTTTGTAGTTGATGTATTCAAAGGTTATTTTTGTGTATCTTTTTTTTACTGATATTATAAATATTAAATAAAATGTAATTATTAAATAATAGTGTATTTCTTAAATGTAATGTAGGTTTTTTTCCGTCAAGCAGGGGTATGTAGTCGATCTAGGTATGGCGTCTTACGAATACTGTTGAATTGCAGCAAAATAAATATGCACATGATTATTTTTACTACTTTTAATAATAATAATAATAATAATAATAATAATAATAATAATGATGATGAAGAATAAAATGTTGAAGATGATGATGATGACGATGATGCTAACGATGACGATGAAGAAGAAGATGATCGTAATAATAATGATAATAAGAATAATAAATAATACTAAAAAGCAATAGAACTATTTATTTTTTTTAAACAATATTTATTTGGAAAACTTCCGGGATTCACGGGATGCAATAGAACTATACCCAACTGATGATATTCAATATGGTTTTGGTGAGTGAATATTAACTTACATATAGTGATTTTATATTTTAACGTATCCAGAAATTATTTAAACTCATTTGAACGAGAAGTCCGGGAACGTAATCTGTATAGCACATGACATGTCTTATGATTACGATATTCCCCACGTACGATACGGGATATGCCTGCGATTACTTGTTCTTACTGTGTATCTTGAGAAACCGAACGTACAAATGATTAATAGTATTTTGATACCGTATGTGCATATGCAATATAAAACAATGTCTAATATCACACATATTTATGGTTGTTGTTTACTATTTCTTAGGTACAACAGCAAAGTACATTCACTTGACAAATGTGTTTATTTCCAAAACCCTGTCCACAGCTGTATGGTAGACAAACTACCAATGCAACCCAACGATAGTCTGAATCGAGAGTATTAAACTGGCGGTCGTCAATCCCAGTGATCGTATTTCTTTTTGATTCAGTATATCAATGTAAAGGGACATAACTGAAAGTGGTACGTCTACTTTTCTTGGAATTCAAACCGATACGAGTACTTTTTTCTTAGAATTCCTTCATAGATCAGTGAATGCATCAAAGACAAGATAATTATGGGTCCGTGTGACCGTCATTTTTTTATGATGTTTTTGTTAACTATCGAATGTTGGGGAATAAGTGCATCAGTAAATAACAACTTTTGCGTGGACAATTCATGTGTAAGTAGTCTTAGATAGAAATTTACTTGTCCGTTATATAGGTCAACCAGCCTATCATATTAATATTAATCGAGTATTGAATTAACCCGACTCTCCTATATTAAAATATTGTTATTTGAATTAGAGTTTCGTTTATGATTGTCGTAGTTCAACCGAATACAATTCACACTTATAATTTCTGCTAGCGATAGTGAAAGTTATACGACATCATATCCATAGACCTACACACTATACACTAATCAGTAAAGAAACGAACTGATTCACAACCAGCTGCAAGTTCACTACGACTCGTAAGCTGTAATCGTGTAATTAACTGCTTCCTGTTCAGAGTATCCTTTCACAAAGCTCTCTTAGACTCTTATCCACTAATAGACCATAGCGCGCTCTTAGCAGTGTATTAGCTATCTGCAAAGAGAGCGTTGTGGTCTCTTAGTGGATAAGAGAGCTTCGTGAAAGGATACACTGTTAGCCACGATGCTACAGAAAATGATGCAGGTAAAAAAAATGGCTATACAAATAAGGAGAGAGAAAATCTAAAATAGTAATGCTGATGGAGATCAATTGGGGTCATTGAATATTACGCCTGAAATTGCACGAATTAAGGTTGCTTTTGTGAGCGTGCGCAGTATGTTATCAGACGCATGCCCAGAGAGATGTCTTTCGATTGGAACTTCGGATGCAGTCTGACACCAGCGACCTCTATGTGCCTTCCAACACGCCGCAAGATGGCGTTTGATGCCCGAAGCGTGACAGCGCCACCTGTAGGTTGACGTAGCTTCAAAGGGGCATAAAACACCTATATACCTGTCCAGGCAACCAGTGAAGGTGGGGTCAGTTTCTAAGTGATCCAGACGGCTTATGGGGACGGAGAAGCCTCGGGTTTCAAAGTGTTGCCCCAGCCATCCCACCGCCGCCTTGATAATGCCAGATAAAGTTACTGGATTAAGGGATAATTCTGCCGTTATCTATACTTGAGTCGTACTCTCAAAACGTGAGAAAGTGATGTTGTTGCTTCTGTCGACGTTTTTTATTGGTATTCTGTACGTGTGAACATTTTATTGTCTGAAGAGAGATAATTTGTTGGATTTTCGTCAGTTTGGTTCGACCACCGTGATCCATGGCGTTGTTTTTTTTAAGGGACAGATTCGACTACAGCGTGACAGAGTTGATTGCCGCCATGTAGCTGATTTCTTGACCATGTTCTGTGAAGTATTATCAGCCATGCTTTCACGATGCCATCATGTTTATATTCCATCCCGGCACACGTGTGCATGATTAATTCCTGATACAAGCTATCATATTTCAGGCTGGTGAATTAATACAGACTAAAAAAAAAATCTACCGTACTTTTTTCCCTCCGCGTAGACTCACAAATAACATTGAGAAGTGTCACAGGTGGTAAATTATACACTCATTCAAACTTGCTACAATATTGTACGGGAGTTCTTTTATCGTTTGAACTTGGCCACACGTGTTTGCATATCATGATGAAATAAATGATTAACTCCAATATCGTACTTGTGTTCTATACTAGCACGTGTTATATGCTGCGCGTAGCGGTGCCCTTCATCTGCACATACACTGATGTCAGCACGGATAAGAGGATCATAGTGTAGTAGACACCTAAGAGACAGTTTTAATCAATCAATTTACACAATGCTTATTATTTTCGTAGTTGTATATCATTCCGCTCATCGGTAGTCTAGCAGATGTGTCGTGTGATGATACGATTCTGCTGATATGAGAGATACATAATCTATATTGATTATTATAATTATTTAAACTTTGAAGAGAAAGAAGGGTTACTGTTAAAGATGTATTTACCCTCATTCTCTACTTACATATTTAGTTATTTAACTGTACCTAGAATGTTAGCGTTAAAGACATACAATCACAGTGTGTTGAAATAGTTCGTGGTCAAACGTAGTTACTTGAAAGTGTACCTATATTTGATTTGTCTATACACGGCACAACAAAACTTTAACACATTTTTAATTTAGTGTCCAAATGGAAATAGTACTGCTGAAATATATTTATTTTTGAATAATACAGTTACCACAAGATACTGTCATACCAAAGTAATGATAACAAAACCAAATTTCCGGTAAACTAACTTCCGGTGTGTACATGGGTCTGAAGTTCAAACGTATTTATGGTGAATCCAGCAAATTGTAGGTGCGGTCAGGATAAGTTGGAAGTAGATATCAACTCATTTAAGGACTACCATACAAAAACCAATCTAAACATTGATTTTCTGATATAGGCCGACCGTGTGGAATACCTAAAAAAACAAATTCGAAATTTAACAATTTGGACATTACTATCTGGCCAAGGCATTCGTGATAATACTAACAACTTTAATCTTCATTACAGTACAATACCACATCTCATTGGGCATGAGCAACAAATTGTACAAGTTTAAGACCGACCACGTTAGCTTAGACCACGTGGTACGACTCCGTGAGAGGATCGTCAATTTGTGACGTCATTAAGACGTAATGGGTTTCAAAATGTACACCTTTTGGCTCGAGATTTGCAGTACTAGAATCA
>JAUTBQ010088312.1:0-16323 GCA_032361185.1 Lepetodrilus ovalis
ACTACTACTACTACTACTACTACTACTACTACTACTACTACTCCTACTATTACTACTACTACTACTACTACTACTACATTCTAATTACGCCGTGTCGTACGGAATGGTCTAACCTGTAGGCATTGTCGACGAGAACAATGTAAAGCAATAACAAGTCGAAGCACGGATACTGATCATTACCAGTTTATATTGAAAAGAACACGTTACCAGATTCGTGTCTCGTAAAGAAATAAGTACCGGGTATATCCTCTCTTATTGCCTGTCTAGACTATCCATCCTTAAAGTCCACGTACTCTTTTTAGGTGCAAGAAAATCCGTGTATTAAAAGATCTTAGTATATTCTGCACTAATGTCATGAACTCTACGAACCGAAAACATTCTGACAAATCCTTATCCGCAATTACCATTTTCTATTTTTTTTATTTTATATTTGAACCTCATATGCCAATTTTCTCGTCTTGAGTGAATAGGTTCTGTTTTGTTCTGTGTCGCGTGTTACAAATTAGTGTTTCGAGCCATCCTACTATGCATCATTATCACCCTTGTAATTTATTTATTTACTTATTATTATTATTATTATTATTATTGTTATTGTTATTATTATTACTATTATATTATTCATGTTACTATAGACATTAATATATCACAGTTACCGCAAACAACTGCTCAAAATGGTGGTAGGGGAGGGACAGCTTGGTGGAAAATGGGTTGGAGGGACCATTTATAAACTTTACTAAAAGAAGAGTCCTTTTTAGTTATCACTAGTATTAATATATTGAAGAAAAGTAATGCTGCGCCACAGTTTCGAATCTTTTGATATATGAAGAATACAATGGTAGTTTCGTATTCTGGATGTCAACGAATTAGCATAGCCAACCAACATAGCGAGGAAGCGCTGCATTCTACATGGGAAGAATTATAGCCGTAGATACGTCAATCAAGCAATGATTGACAATTGGAAAGTAAGCTGGTTTTATTACGTCCCAGTATCGAGTCCTCCTTTAGGATTTGATGTTACGACGGTAGCAACGTCACATCCTGTGCAGTTAGTATGTCCATGCCAATACCATTGGAAGAATCCATGTTAATAGCCGTGTAATTCGCACTTATTTGCGCGAATATAGCCGTGCCTTGCAACTGTGGGGTCATAAGTGGACCATCACAGACAAATCCAGTGGGGAAGAATAATTCAGAATCAAAGCACCGTAAATTACAATATCGTTTCGATGAAGAAATAAAAACCGGAAAAGGGTAATTTCCGTGTAAATTTAACGATTTTTCACGTGTCGGAATCTATAGAACAGTTCCTATTCTGTTAACGTTAGGATGTTTCTTATCCGCTTTCGGTTAACAACCAGACAATTGGTCTTCGGGGAGTGTCTGAAGACGAGATGTATTGTCGGTACCTTAAAGGTAAACGATACTGAGTAGGCGCTGCACGAACTATATACACACACCCTAGCACTGCTGGATGCTATACGTGGTGGCAAGATCGGAGAGAATTCTAGTGGTATGCAATGTCGCTGGAAATAGGGTTTGAACAGATTTCAAAGTTTGAAGCAAATTGAAAAATTCGATTGGTGTTGTTGGTGAGATTCCTTGAATCATGGGAACGGTATTATTGAAGACTGCAGGGCATGTTAAGGATAGGTTATCCTCGAAACAAGGCAATTCTTCCCGGATGATATCATCTGACGGATGTTTAAGTAGGCATTATGGTCTGTGTTTCGAGGATGAGGATAATGTGGGAACTGTTCCACATATCACTAGACCCAAAAACTCAGTCAAATTTGGAGAGAGAAAAGAATGTTTGCATTTAATGAATTAGCTGCGCCAAAAAACATCTCAGGAATCTGACACTATTTGTGCTAAAAGAGCATCAACGTGTTCGAATTACAATATCGCTAGTCTGTTATATGAGTTATTTTAGGGATGCTTGTCTCAGTTTAAATATATGCCAAACTGATTATTTTATTTGATGTACTATACGCGAAACCTTTGAGTATAATCCAAGTATTCTATTTCAATTTCCTAATTACTGTGTAAAGAAGCACGAGACAATTTAAACTTATATTGCTGCTGATATCAGTGTAATCCGGCGTGAATGCATACATGCTTAATATCATTTCTAAATGATTTCAATCCTCTGTGTATAATTTAACACAAATCAATACGTTCTTACGTAAAATCCAATAAACTGTGCAATTATCTTCGATGCATGCGAACCACATTTGTGACTCACACAAAGCATGATAAACATTCTTGTTAATATCCGTTTGTAATAGTAAATAAGTAGAATTCAAAATTTGACATTTTGAAAATAAGACTAATGTTATTAATGACACAATGGCATGCATGAACACATTGTAATATGGCATAGAATGTGAACTATGTTGGATCAATGTCGACTAAAATGTTTAAAGGCAAACACTCACATATATTTATGGTTGTTGCATCAGACCAGATAATCAATAGTCCGTCGCACTAATTCATATAAAATAGGGATTTTTATGGTAACTATTAAGTGTTGGGTAATAAGTACATTAGTAAATAACAACCTGTGGGTGTACAAATCAAAGGTAAATATGTCTAACACAGAAATTCGTTTGACCATTATCTAGGTCAACCAACTGTAATTGTATGCCTTTAAAATAAGGTTTCTTGATTACTTTTGCACCTAAGACCCAAGAAATACCACAAATTCAAACACGGTGGATCAGCAAAATACCAGTCAACGTATATATAGTCGCACAACATATGCCGTCATGTCGTTCGTTGTCAGGTCGTTTGCCACCAATGTGTATGCAATGAAGCACAAAGGCATAATTATATTTTTCTAAGATTTGCTACTATTCGTTGCGAAACTTCGTACGCCAATTAAAGCCGTCTGTCTAGCACACATGAGCCAAATCTATAACTTCAAATGACAGCTATTGTCATTTCGCAACTCCTCTAGAGTTTGTTAGTTTATTTATGTAGGCAAACATGAACTTAAGAAAAAAACACAATCTCGAAGTGTGACGTCTTCAATAGTGTATATTTATAGTAAAACCGATGACAGTGTTTACACAGCTAATGCTGACTTCAGATTAGAAATGTGATTGTTTGATATTCCAATGTGCATACAAATATGTTTTGGTTCTTGTTTAATTGTATATCTGGATGCGTGGGTGAGGATGTACCTGCTATGTAGATAATTAAGTTAATAAATACATCTAGCCAGACTGTCCACAAACCCAACCTTAACATACAAAGTGTTTCTACTGTGAAAGGAAAATGTAGGCCTACGGTATTTACGGAATATTTGAAGTCAGAGGAATAAAACTACGGAGGTCCAAAAGGGACAAAGACACCTGCAGAAATAATAAATGTATATGTTAAAACTTATGGCGACTTGTTGGTGGAATTGTTCTTACAATATATGTATTAGTCTGAATGTAAATTATTAAACCTTTTCACCAATAGAATAAATAATTATTTACTAGTACTAGCCCCGAAATTATGACATGATTATGAGCATGAGTTTATTCTAAAAAATACCTAAGTCCGATTTTGAGTCCAAAGTCAAGCTCAACTCAGCTTGAGCATGAAAGCATGCTCAAAAGGTTTTATGGTGTCCTCAAGCATATCTACGAAATTAAGTTCTGTTCACAAATCACCATATCAAATTTGAGCTTGACCATGAAATCGTACCCCAAACATTTCACAATCTCTGACCGGATGTCTTATTTCACATGACGATCAGAACAATTGTAATAATAGTTGTAAGTCTCAATTTTGGAATCCGCTACAAGTGTATCTATTGAATACCTCGAAATGCATGTACGTGTGACATAAAACACATTAAATAATACAATCAATATACTACTACATGTATAGTAACATTTCGGTAATATTATCAGTGTAGACGTTGTATTTCTTTAAGCTATTTGGTTAACTCCGGAACTACTTTCGACCTAGTTTTCACGTGTGGTGTTTCGTTCCCAGACACTGATATTGCAATCCATTTCATCATCTAAATGTACATTTGATGAGGTTTAATGATGATTATTTGAGGTATCTTCATTCATGACTTTTCAAACTATGCTAACGATAGTCTAAGAATAACTCCACGATATCGTAAATTACCACGTGATACAAAAACTTGCAAATTTTACCGGAAATTGGGCTCATGAATTGAAGCATTTTCTTCCCCCTCTTCTCTTAGTGAAGAGTTACTTAGAGTTTTCAGAATGACTCGTTCGCGCAGGTTTTGAATACTACTACAAAAATCGTTATTCAAATTTCAGGATCGCATACAGAGGTTCTCAATCAAACGTAATGAGCCAGCGAAATTTGTTCTAGAAGCATTAATTTGCTTTCCTGGCGTTTTTTCATCATCTCAATTAAACAGCTCAACTCTAACTTTTAACACTAGGACACCGTGACAGGATTTCAATCATTGCACATTGATGCATCCCTCATCATTGACACAAACCTACACTGTGTTTTCTTATAAATATTATCAATTGATTTAGTAATTTTAACTATGAATGAGTCAGAATGACATGTTTTTGCTTGATCTCAAAAGCGTTTTTTTCCCTAGATCACAATGCTTATTGAGTTACACCCTCTCAGAATGTTTCCATACTGAACAATATCTATGATTTCCATGATATGGTTTTTGAGAGTGTTGTCAGTAATGTACACACATTTGTAATTTATCTATTAGAGCAAACAGGTTCACCGAGGTTCAAATCATATTAGTAAATTAGCCAATCAAATTGCAGACCTAAATATATATATTATTGACATTCCGAAAGAGTTCAGAAATATGTTACGTTTCTGAGGTGGAATACAAGATTTTCGCAGTCCGTGATCTTCGAGGGTAGAGGAATACCTTGGATGACGTATTGAAATCCAAATGCGTCAGCAACTGGTGCTATATGGTAAAACATTATTTAACTAAGTTAAATCTGTCTGTGTCCAGTATATGATATGTTGACCGTTCATTCTGTTGTGCGGATGATACGTCACATTATTATTTGATTTATGTTAATAAAAGCTATGAGCGCCTTAATTGCAACATCAGTGTCTTTAAAATTTGTCGTTTATGGAAATTCCAATTAGGTCTGGAACTGCGCTGATATATCGAGGACGTCGTCATCAGCATTGTGTAGGCATTACTACTCAGGGTGCCGTTTCTCGAAGCGCTCTTCCTATCTATTAGGAGACCATAAGCACTCTGGTATCATACTAGCATTCTCTCGTACGTAGCGAATGGGTATCCTTTCACGAAGCTCTCTTATCCACTAAGAGACCACAGCGCTCTCTTTGTCGATAACTAATGAATGCACTGCAAAGAGAGCGCTATGGTCTCTTAGTGGATAAAGAGAGCTTCGTGAAAGGATAGCCAGGCACTTACGAGAGCGCTGTCGTATCGTAGTGGCTATGAGAGCTTCGAGAAACGATACCCTGAGGACCAATCACCACAGATATATACCCATTTCCTCGGTATACGGTGAAGCTACCAGCAGGCACAACGTTCTTCACAAAGTGTACAACGAAATGAACTCGAGGCGTCGGTTTGGGCGTATAGACACAGGCGCGTCAAGCAATCACACCAAATTGAAAAGTTCTTTTCCGGGATTCTGCTTATTTTCATCACATAAATCTCCAGATGCATGTCCCCAGTTTCGTCCAATTTTCTTGCTGGGCGACTTTCGATACATGTAGGAACAAAACGTTGACGTTGAAGGCGGTGACCCTTGATGCTCTTTTGGACACACGCATAGCCCTGGTTGTGTCCAAGCGGCGTGTAACCTTTTCAACCATTGCCTTAGTTAGGACATCCCGTCCGCAAGCGATACGAGGATTAATTTCGTTATTGTTCTGATGTTGTCAGTTTCCCTGCATACGAAGAAAGCATTAAGACGAGGCTGTGCATTTGTCTCACGGCCTTTGGATGTTTTGAAAGCAGCCGCTCAGAGCGTGTTTTCATCTTCGAGACATTGATCGACGGTTTGGAAATGGGTTCATTGTCGGCGGTTGATGGTACTTCTGTGGAATTCTGAAGGTGTGGTTAAAATCTCCCATCTTAGTCATGACACCCAGCGTGCACGTCATACGCAAATGCGTACGCATAAGCACACGCACATACACACACATAAGCATGCGCATGCAAACTTTCAAAAACACATACACACGTTCAATCTCTCTATATATATATATCTATCTCTCTTTCTTTCTTTCTCTTGCTCACTCTGTCTCTCTCTCTCTCTCTCTGTCTCTTTTTTTCTCCTTTTCTCTCGATTCCTCCCTCACTCTATGCCATTATTAGCCACTAACAGGAGACATAATACTAATATAATACTTTATTAATAGCTACTTATCATGAGCCAAGTCCATCCCTAAGGCATGCTCATTATTATCTACGGTCAATGTATCAGTATGTACACATTGATCCTTCTCAACTCCATGGAGAGTATACAACCCAAGCTGCAGTTGCCAACTCTACAAGGTTACAATTCAAATGGCCATGTCATCCTATCGGGTATCCTTTTTCTACTGGGTGAGCATAGTCATTTTCAAACAAAGCCACTTACCTAATGTAACACCATGAATGTTTCAGCTTGTGTCTCAGTGAGGGACAGGAACAAATCATGAATGCTCCTCTACAGGTTCTCGGTCACCCATCCACGCATTGGCCGAGCTCGATCATGCTTATAACTTCAATCTTAATGATATAATAGAAGGCATAACCTGAGTACATGCCAGCTTTATTAGTACAAATATTCCAAATATTGTTTTCCTTCAAACTGTAAGAATTTTGGCTGCCATCGAAAAGCTGATAGCTAAATGAATATGACAATGATTCAAATATCTGTATTTAATATTCGCCACTGCAACTACATCAGTTCTTCCATTGAATATTTATGATCAAGAAATGTCATGATCAAGAAATCTGTATTTTTTTTAAGAAACTAAATTGTATATATTTGTTTTTCATCGCAGTATTTGCGGCGTCGTAATTGTCACTTCAACATATTTCAGAATCCTCTCAAACAAATTCAACGCTGTCCTTGTAAAATTCAAGAAATTCCTCTGCTTGCTCAGTAGTTCCACGTCTGACTGTCTGACCACATCACGTGGGGGATGGGTGGGGGAGGGGAGGGCTATAATGACATTTGCCAAACATCATTCAGGGTTCGTTTTGTGTCAATCGAGATAATGTCCTCAGGAGTGTATGCCTCACACGTCAATAGCATAGGCACCATCACGTCAATACCAGTAATCAGTTAATTAAAACATTTATCATTGGCCACGCCTGCTGAATAACTAATTACTGTTTCTCTAAATCAAAGAGGCTTTATTGAGAACGGAATGAAAGTAGTTTGTCAGTTTGTAGAGAGTACTGCAGCATATTAGAACATTCTTCATTTTACGAGGACATTATTTAAATCATTCTTTGCGTTCTCCGTCATCGAAAAGTAAGCGAATATAAATGTGTGAACGGAATACCCGTTTGTTTTGTTTTTTTTCGGTTTGTAGAGATTAATACAATTTAGAACAATCTTCAATTTACCATGCCAAGTGGCATTATTTAATAATGTTTTGTATTCTCATTTATCGAAATGTAAGCGAATACAAATGTGTGAACGTAATGACCGTTGTTTATTAGTTTGTAGAGATTTACTACAATGTAGAGCAATCTTCATGATAATTTCATGATGTTTTGTTATCTCCTTTATGGAAATGTAAGCGTATAATACGTTGCTAATCGTATTTATTTCATCAGAACTCGGATAGTATTGTTTGGTATTCGAGCACACACGCAAACCTCATTCAAGTAAGTTCCAGTTTAGTACGAAACTATTAAGTTCTGTTCAGACATGCATTCGTTGTAGAATATCAAACAAGCGGGATTCAATTGACAATAAGTTATTTGTTTAATTCCTCTTTGAAATAGCCCTAGAGTGGATCATGGTTAGTACTATTATCGTAATCATCCCAGTTCCAGTCCAAAAATAATTGAGATCACGAAAATATCGGAATTCATTTTATGGCCATGTTTTCTTGCACGTATATCACAAGCGTGATGTTCACCAAAATGGTTTGCTTTGTGTACCGATAATTCTATAGTACGAATACCGACCATAAAATGGCAGATCTATTTACAAGGTTGTTTTTTTCGCTGTGTGATGACATGGAGTTGTATATTATTAAATGGCCAGAATTAGGCTAACGCGATAAGACGAGATCGCTGGCAGTGTTTGATATGATACCGTCTGAATTCTGACATCTCGTTTCACGCTCTGTGTGTTATTGATATATTGGTGAGTTGTCGTAAATTGAATTATATCTATATTTATAAATGGCTGCCTTGATATAAATACAATTCTGAAACAGCCTGGACATATACATGTTTGTGAATCTAACGTGCGTATAACTACTACACTAGTGCTAGTAGTTTAAGGGTATACTCTCATATATAGTTATGGTTGTTTTGGATTAGTTTTTATACCACTGCAAACTATATTAATTTGACAAACCAATAATCATGTTTTTAACTTCCAAAACTTTCCACCGTTGTATGGTAAGCACAATTCAATTTCAACAAACGGTTTTGGACTTTCTGGTAATATAACAACCTGAACAGTCGTAGTTAGTTTTGCTTCATGACCGGTACGTCAAAAGAACTACGATTTATTCACATATGATGTGTTGCATCAAAGACAAAGATAATTGTTGGTCCGTAGCCTTAATCAATATCAAACATGAAGTGTTGGGGAATAAGTGCATCAGTAAATAACAATATTTCGGTGGACAAATCAAGCGTAAGTAGTCTAGGATAGAAATTGGTTTGTCCGTTATATAGGTCAACCAGTCGTGATAGTATGCGTAGTAGTCAAACGTACCATTGAAGATTTATTTTTTGACATCTATTAAATGAATGTCTACAGTTATAGTTTTCAAATGTTTGGGGTTTTTTTTCGATTTAGAAGAACATGCTGATCGTTTTAAACAATGATATTGGTTCCTTTTGAACAACTAGTTTTGATTCCGTTTTCACCAATACTAATAGTTTTAATTATGTTTTCTCCGTCATGTTTCCCCTTTCTCGAAGTGAAGGTTCTGTCATCACTAAAAGTGCCGTTTTGCTATGGTGCAGGTTTGCTGTTGTGCAGTGTTGCTATGATGCAGTTTTACTATGATGCCGTTTTGCTATGGTGCCGTTTTACTATAGTGCAGTTTTGCTGTTGTGTCATTTTTTCCTCGTCAAATATAACTTGTAGCAGGGAACGGATTTATGCGGGTGCTCACCTGGCTTGTGCCCCAAGTAGAATTGGAGACTTCTGTGTTGGGTTATAACACTTGACATTGACTTGTATGCCGAAAGGCATCCAGGTTATAAAGCACCAATACAGTGTAAAAACTTGTGCCAAATCCAAACAGGGCCCCCACCGTACGCAAGTAAGTTCAGAATACTGAGATTGACTGGCCAGTGATTGGTTATAAATGTTAATTTGACAAGATATATATCTAGCACTTCAAATAAATCCAGTTTTATTGCCAGCAGTGCTAATTTGTTACATTTGTAAGGTTCCGAGTCGATTGAATGTTTGGCTGAAATAAACTGTCACTTTTTGTGCGAATCTACGGTGCTCTCACGTCACTTCCTGTCACTTGAATGCTGGCTGCACAACAGATGATATCTTTTTGAATAATACTTCTGGTGAAGTGAACTTTGCAATAAAGTATGTTTGCTGGTATGGGACTCACTGGTTCACTAGTTCTGCTTATATATGTTAACACTGTCGCCTATGGGATTTCTAATGGTGGTACGTAACCTGTACACGTGAGCAGGAAACGATACACAGGCATTATTTCATGAAGCTCTCGCATCCACTACAACAACATAACGCTCTCATGTGTATCTTAAGAATTGTTGACACATCACTACGAAACGACCTAATACCTGTACATCTAGGTTGTCCTTCATGTATATATATGATGCATGTTTTACCCACTACATATACATCCAAATCCCCCTTCAAATGCCTGAGAGAGTCTCTGTCAGTGACATCCACTTACATTTTTGTGAGATTCGTTAGGTCTGTTTGGAACTATTTATAGTAATTATAGCTACGATAGCTTCGTGGATGTCCTACAATCTCCAGCCATATCTTATGATAGGTACATAATCGATTGTAAAGATAAGATTGCTTTGTGGATCGGATTCCGTGCCGGTTTTTCTTATCACATTATACATAACGGTTGTCACTATAATATAAGAACATGGATAGATAACCCGAAATTGGATCAGCCTCCTTAATTAATAATTATTAAATGGATACGAACGTTTCATGGCAGGCTGGACTGGCAATAGCATGCACGCATAACTAAATCTATATATAATGTAACAATGTCTACAGTGTAAGTAGTAATAGGAATAATAATAATAATAATAATAATAATAATAATAATAATAATAATAATAATGATAATAATAATAATTAATCACAAATAATCATAAATAATAATAATAAATTATTATTATTATTATTTGTATTATTATAAAAATATGCTTTATTAGTAGTATTATTAGTATTATTATAATAACAATAATAATAATAATGTATATTCATAACACTCTAGATCAGCATGCTCAAAGCCAGGCAGTACATAAATACGGTTAGCCTCAAGACCCAAAACCGATTGTACATTTTTGAGGATGAAAGAAGATGCACGGACATAAAATGTCATGTTTGTTTTACAACGGTTTTTTTAAGTGATCACTTACTTAGGACATCGAGTTAATCGAGTTAATCGTTAATTCTTGGCCACAGCTGTACAGAGTAAGCCTCGTCTTAAACTATAGATCTGCCCTCGATGCCCTGTACCGAGAGGCACGGCTGCTTATAAAACACGTTCATAGGGGTTAGTCAATGAATTATCCATAATGGCGGTATGTTGTAGAAGAATAATTTATGGATTTAAATCGAATAAGCCTTAAAGGTGTTCAAAGCTGTAAAAAGTTGGGGTGTTGAATGGCGTATTCTATTAGCACGGTAATACTGATAGTAAGCTCATTAAGTGATTACTGTATGACACTAAGGGCGTGCAGAATGGTAGTACGGTTAGATAACGATGGCATTGTATATGTACATGTCCGTGAATACTGGGATGGTGCTTTTAATATTTTTATTTATATTACTTATCTGTTTCATAAATTATACTTATTTCATTTCAGAAATGCTGCCGTGGTGAAACCATGATTATTCCCACCATGAATTCCACGCCATCGCCGCGAAACGAAGACACCGTAAATGTGACAGCTGAGGACCTCGAATCTTTCAAAATTGCCGACATCGTCAACCTCTATGTTCCTCCGGTTATCCTCATTGCCGGAAGCGTCTTGAACATCCTGTCCATTGTCGTCATGCGCACGCGCCACTTCCGGAATATCTCCACTTCAATTTACATGATAGCCTGTGCGGCGAATGATGCTACAAGTTTGTACATATCATTGATGCCTCACTGGTTGTACGTGAACTTCCCTAGCGCATACACCCGTACAAGCTACTCACATATCATGTGCAAGTTCTTTAATTTCTGGGGTTGGGGAAACTGTGACTACACCATCATTCTTACGGCGGCCATGACGGCCGACCGAGCCTTTGCGATAATGTATCCCTTGAAAGCATCTTCGATGGACCTAGTCAGGAAAGCGAAGTTCACCGTCTCGTGGTTGGTCCTGGTTGTTGTGGCCAAAGAATTCCACTTCCTGTTATCTTCGGACATCGTTCCACCGACGAGAAGAGACCGGCTCTGTGACACGCCCCCGATGAACGCGGCCTACACGTACTTCATGAACAAGATCTGGCCGTGGATCCACATCACCTTCCTCACCATCTGCTTCCTCGTCATCCTCGTGAGCAACGCCATCATCGTCTGGAACGTGAGACGTTCGGAGGAGATGTCGGACTTCCAACACTCGGGGGGAGACCGGGAACGCGCAAACTCGGAGGTCTCCGGCAACAACTCAGCATCCAGGGGACGACTTCGACAAATCACCACCATGCTGCTGGCACAGTCCTCGGCGCTCATCATCCTCACTTACCCGTTCTCCATGAATCTCGCCATTTCCGTCCGCGTGGATGATCTGTACACAAACCCAGTCAAGAAAGCCGCCAACCAACTGGTGTTCTCAATCGTCTTCTATCTCCTCTACTCCAACAAATGCGTCAACTTCACCATCTACTGCATCAGCGGCGTCCGGTTCAGGCACGCCCTGAGGGAGGTGATTACTTGCACCAAACCGTCCCGGAACCATTCGGTCACGCGCATGATCAAACCCATAATTGGGGCCAGTCAGTCGACTATTAGCAGCATCAGCAACATTCCTGGAATCCGGAACAAGGAGGTGAGACCTCTGCCCAACGGGTGAACGTGTTACGTTAAAGTTTACATTGGTTTTATTACTAACAATGGTGCGTCTGTGTCTACTAAACTTATTAAATCTGATGACTTGAAGACATTCGCCGCCATTCCTGGAACAATTTAGAAGATTAGACTTCTTCTACCAAATTGTTGGACGTGTAACGTATCCATTTGTTTTACTTACCGGTATAGCAATGATGCTTCGGTGTCACATAATTGATGAAATATAATTATCCCTGGAACATGTGACAATAAGGAGATTCGACCTCTGCACACTGGTTGCATGTACACAGGTTGAATTGTAACGTTGGTGCATTGGTAGCTACCAAATTAATGTAATTTCTGGTGATCTGAAGACTATGTCAACGTATAATTTGCCCAAATGTGCCATTTTAGCATGATATGAATATTATGAAGTGTAAATAGAGTGAATGCGTGAACAAGCTCGTCGAATGCTGTCCAAATATTTCTAGAAGATTGTGCAACAACTCGTTACGTTGTCTTGCGTATTCAGTGGTACGAGAGCTTATTCTGGATTTACGTGTGTTCTCATGTTTGAAAAGGTATATGTTCCACTAAGAAAGGATTGTATGAGGAGTGAACAGAAAGTCATAATATTTTCCCGGCTGAAAAGTTACATGCTCTCGGTCATTTCACAACCTATACCATAACCATACCGATATAAAGTTAATTCACGCCCAAGGCACTGTCTAGCTTTACATTTCACCCACACGTTTGTTCAGAACAAAAATTTCTGTTATTAATAGTGTGGGTTAAGTCACGTAGGAAATATGAACTTCGATGAGATCAGGCCAGATTCTGTTTGAAATTGCATTGCATAGACGTAACTATCCTCGCACCAAAGAGGTACTGATTATATTAGCATTTCATACATTAACCCTGGCACACATCTAAGGAAATACATGTACAATGAAAACATGTTCCTGATGAAATCGCCGTAACAAATCTATCCAATGAAATAGATTGTTCTATTTATAGCTCCTATAGACTATGAGAGTTTTCCCCGTACATGTGTGCAAGGGTTATTATATAAGTGAGGACGTAATAAGTACCTCTGTGGTGCGAGGATGAAGTGTAACTAGGTTCCTCAAATAACAAGAGCACATTGTGTCTCTGATAATGCACGTGTACTATGGATCTTGATCACATGTTGTCTGTCAGTTGGACAAAATAAATATCCAGTATTATTTTATCATTCCTATGTACGCGAATCTATCCTGGTCAGGTCTGTTATAACATGTGGGCCAACTACTTACTGTGAACGGCAAAATGTTGTAATATAATTAGTTATGTTTGTTTGATGGCGTATACATGACTGGGGCTGGTCAGACGCGTGATATTATCACTAATTATTCTAAATGCAGTTTGTGAAGCGCCCTCTACTGTCAGCTCGTACTACTCAGCGTGACCATGACTGAGCGAAGATATACTACTAGTATTTCAAACGGGTCACCCTTTGACAGATGATGCATGTGTTTGCCAAGTCCAGGGTGTCAACATAGTTGACCTAACATTAAAACCGGAAGTGATGGGAAACTCTTTTTTCACTAATGCGGCACAATGGGGTATCCGGCATTGATCAATATTAAAGCACATGTTGAGTTAACCAAAGCATCATACAAGATAAAACGTGTAACCTTTACAAGTTTTAAATACCATTATTTCAAGTGATTTATTTTTAGAGGTCCTTAAACAATGACACGTTTATTTCAAAAGTCTACAACAGAATACACATGGGACTATTTGCGCAAGGTTAGCTAAACGTGTATCAATAAATACAGCATATTCTCCCACATACAATAATTCAATATAATTGCCAATTTGATTCAGCTGAAATTAACAATATAGAAGTTTTGTTGTCCCTAAATAAATCCGTGTTTCTACCAGTTATACTAAAGGAGTGGTTTGTCCTTAACATGGAAGGATACAGGGCTTGGTTATTTAGAGAGCAATATTTGTCTAGCTAGTTATGTATGCAGCAGTAACGTATGTAGCGGTAACGTATGTCAGTGCGTATAGGTTGACATGTTTTAATAGTACCAAATGTGCAGGAATTCCACGAGTAGTGTGTGTATTCTGCATCTGGCGACATGTTGTAGACATATATATATATATGGTTAAACGTGTCATGTGTAAATTACATGAGCATCTGTACTTTGATATAATACTCTCCCAAACTATAGAAATTAGTGTTTATTGTTCGTAATTCAGACTTGATTACAGAAAATTACGTTGACGATAAGTAACGAATATACTATTTCATGTGTTTTATACAGGGATTAAAGTATACATGTACTTAGAATTGTGTTTATGGTGAAACTGTTAAAATGCCAATGAGCCCTAGATTCACTCTTCGTGTTGGAAATTAATAATAGTTAATTTTATAATATCTGTATTATCTGTACTTGACTGGCGACATGTATCTCATTAGTGACCATGACTGGGATGATTTTACAACATCAATATCAAGACAAAATCCAAGTACAGAACTGTATTTAAATCGCGAGTATTGACTACCGACTTGAATATGATCGTAGTCTTCCTTGCTTAATACATGCATTCAACAAGGAGACATAGCTCGAAGTGGTACTACACAGTGTAAAGAGGAAATACCTTTACATACATTTGCATGGTCCGTTTTCAATTAGTGATTCCATGAAAATGTTTGTATGATTAATATGGTCGCGAAACACCCTTCCTCCACCTCCAACCCGGTAAAAAAATATATATAAAACAACTATACGCTTGGTAATGCAATAATAAGTGAACAATACAATATATAAACGTTTTAAATCAGAATTGGCGTATGTTGTCTCTTTTGCGTGGTAATATTTGTAGTTTGTCGTGGCTAGAAGCATCCTGACACACATCTAGGGAAAAACTCGCACAAACAATCTACAGGAGCTATTAGTAGAACGATAACATCTGTTTCATTGGATAGATCTTTACGGCGTTTTCATTGGGGAAATGATCTCATTGGTTGGCGATTTACGCAGGTTTTCCCCTAATGTGAGCCAGGGGTACCGTGCAGTGCTAACGTAACAGGTACCTGTGGGGTGAGAGGATGGGCTAGAACTAAAACTCAAAGTAAATTTATATCTCCCACCCACCCCCTACACCACCACCTCCACCTACATCACCACCCCCATGATATACTGATACTCCGCCCTGTTTTTAAACTCTGGTGCGCCCGCGAGCCAGCATTAAGACGTAGGTTAAGTAGTGCTCAAAGTATTTGGCATTTGGAGGTGTTGCGATTATTCCTATCACTCACTCCTTCGAGTCTGTCACTTGTGTATAGGTTGTCTTTATGTCGTCTATCGTCATCTGTGCTAGATATAAGCACTATATGGCACTTGTCTCCTAACACGTCTGATTATACAGTATGCCAGGAAAGAGATATACGGTGTGATGTTCTTTGTGTATAGCACGTTTAATTATAGACAAACTGTAGAAGCGCCACCAGTATGATTGCTGACGTAGTATCGGTACAGTCATCGTCTTGGATCTCATGGGAATTTATACTATTCCGTACGTTACGATCTCTCTGAGTTTTTATCGGAGATACTGAAATGTCCGTTACTTTCCCTATCAATTGTTTTTTAGTGAATGTCGTAATCCAAATTCCGATTAAGAAGGTCAATTTTAAGTCAATAATCGTGCTTGGAAATACTACAATGATCCGCCTGTACGTGCCTCCCGTTGTCCTATATCAGATTAAGCAAGTTTTAGACTTTATTAGTATAAATACCAGTACAGTTCTCAAAGTAACATGTAGTGTATTAGCCAGGCCCCCAAATTTTGGATATTGGTACCACTTGGGGGGGGGGGGGGGGGGGGGCAAAGGCTACCAAAATTTTTTTTAAAGAGATATATACC
>JAUTBQ010088423.1:0-16323 GCA_032361185.1 Lepetodrilus ovalis
TTGCCTACCGTACAGCGGTAGAAAGGTTTTTGGAAGTACAAACATGATTATATGTATGTCAAATGAATGTACTTTGTCGTTGTAGCTAAGAACTAGTCAAAAACGGCCATAAATATCTGTGATTGTATGCCTTTAAGATATACGTTAGAGTTAGATTTCCTGATTATTATAATTATTAAATAATTAGTATTAATATCAAAATAATTTACAATGTTCTGGTGTATGGATTACATACAAGAGAGAAAGGTTCACGTAAATATAAAAATTAAAGCGATGTTTATATTAAAACAGGTATAAATTGTAGCAAATTATAAGCTGAGTCATTATCTTTAGTTAAACTTTACTCAACCTCGTTCTAACGTTGATTAATACCCCGAGTAGGTACAATAATAAGTGGATGCAGTTGATTGGATAAGACCGTCCACTCGGTCCACACTTCCTCCAGTAGACTGAGACTCACACATGTCACACAAGTCATACAGATAAAGTGCACGTATCGATTGAAACACAGGTAACACTACATACCGCGTGGTCATTGCAGCAGGATCATTAAGGATTTATTTCAATACATTCTTGTATATATAGCATCACCTTGTTGATACTGATCGTCAGTGATACTGATTGTCAATCAAAGAAACCTATCCAACCGTTTTCAACTCGTACAGATTAAATTAACGTTACACGTACAGATTAAATTAAAGTTACTCGTACAGATTAAATTAACGTTATTCGTACAGATTAAATTAAAGTTACTCGTACAGATTAAATTAACGTTTATCGGTGTCCTACAATATCTGGGAGGTGTTTTCTTTGTTTTGTAAAACTGGTGTATCATTCATTGTATGTATCATTGTATGTATCATTGTATGTAACCATTGCCATTTTATTCATCACAAGACACCTAAATAAACCCTCATTATATATCTCTCACCCATCCCTCTCTGTATATGTCTGTCTGTCTGTGTCTCCATCTCTGTCTCTCTGTCTCTCTGTCTCTCTCTCTCTCTCTGTCTCTCTCTCTCTCTCTCTCTCTCTCTCTATCTCTCTCTCTCTCTCTCTCTCTCTCTCTCTCTCTCTCTCTCTCTCTCTCCTGGTATTAGTTCTTGAAGCTATACCACTGGTCATCGAATGGACAATACAAATGTAGAGAAAATCAGCAAAGTAATCGTCAAGTACACAGGACATACGACCTAGACGTAATTTACATTCTCACTGTGTTGACATCGATTTCTGCGTTATCCACGTCATCGGCAACAATAGGTATTGTCTGTTTCATAATAAACACATATAGGTTTCTTTGTGCAATTGGAGTGCGGTCCTTATGTATGGTATGCCATATACCACTTGCATAATCATGTTTTATATTACAGGATGCCACACAGTACACTATGTTAATATTAACTTTGACAATCAGGCGACACTGATAATATATGTAGCTCCCACCAATCTCATTTAGACCCGCAAACTTTGAGATGTGATCAATCATAAGGTGTACTGACTGACTTAAAAGTACCGTCTATACTTTCTTTACAAATACTGTCAATACTTTCTTCATTTTATTGTTAATACTTACTTATATTGTCAATACTTGATTAATTAAGTACTGTCAATACTCATTTCACTAAATACTGCCAATACTCTTTTCACTAATTAATGCCAATACTCATTAATTTTCACTAAGTACTGCCAATAGTAAGAGGGTTTAGGGTATGGGACACAAGGAAGCTTAACAATTTCAATCAACATTTAAACTAATATTATATTTTCTCAAATACGTTTGTTAAGATTGCATTCTGAAAACTAAGTGTTATTATTGGGTTAACTCTTACTTAAATCAATATAGTAACAAAAAGAAAAAGAAAGAAACAAACAAACAATAACAAAACTTTTAATATATTATCCATTTTCGATTATGTTGTGCTTGATTTACATTGATACGTGTATATTCCGTTTGAACTACAATGACTCGGCTGTATGTACTCACACAAAACTGCCGAACACGCACCTTTTTCGTCGCTCAATACTTTGACGTTTTAATATCTAGAAAGTAATATATACACAGAACATCTGTGTAGACGAATACATGCTTTGTCAGTGGTTTGGAACTTACCCAGGGTGATGATCTTGCAAGAGTTGCGCACGCATCGTATTGACGTTCATTGACCATAAGCATCTGGTAGCGGCAGGCGACCTTCCCCTTATATTACTATAGTCAGCATATCATTTGCTATCTCTCTCTCTCTCTCTCTCTCTCTCTCTCTCTCTTCTCTCTCTCTCTCTCCCTCTCTCTCTCTCTCTCTCTCTCTCTCTCTCTCTCTCTCTCATTCACATCCTATCTATCTCCCTACTCTTCTTTGTCTGTCTGTCTGTCTGTCTCTATGTCTCAGATTACATCTTTAAAGGCACGAGACATTATTCATGAGCTATGGATTTCATTCACTGCCATTACAATCGATCAAGAATGGCTCCATGTCTTAGCAAAAGAAAAATAGGGTCCTAACCCATTTGTTTTCTCCGCTGTCAACTGTCAGTGAAATACTGGATCTCAGAGGTGGCAATGTTCAAGACAATCTTCATGGAATGGCTCACCAAACTAACAATATATAAAATAATAGGGTCATTCTCAATAGGTCCAATGTTAATGGTGGCAACATCTGTAATTACAGGTGGTCCCACAGATACCTTTAACATCGCAGATTTTCAAATGAATCCAGGAACCCCTTTAAGTTCAAAGATTGGATATAAATGCGGTTAAAAGCTTTGCATGTTTAAAGTAATGAAATTTAAACCAATCAGCAATGTTGCCAAACAGACAACAGTAAAAAAATAATTAAAAAATTAAAAAACCCTATCATTTTTAATAATCATTATTAAAATGAATCAGCTTCATAGACACACCAACCATGGGATAAATGAATTGAAATAGTATTTACACCAGCTGGTGCTTGCAGGTTTACTGCAACCTTCAGCATTACAGATGTTGCAAGTTTTCTCCTGCCCTACACTGACAAGCCATGCCATAGGTAAAAGAATCTTGAAAGTGGTGGGGAAAAAAAAAACAATTAAAAAATACATGTACTACCGTATATAAAAAAAAAAGAATGTTAAAATATTTATATGAGGAGATTCATTGTAATGCTTTTCCTCTTGTTCAACTGTTCAAGGTGAATATTCTGAACAGGCCTATTTGGGTGATAATACTGTGTCACAGACTGTAATAGTAAGCAGACTATGTTCAATCGAAGCTGCCTGGTGGACGACACATGGAGATCCAGACAACTACAAGGAGAGTCAGTAAAAGCTTAATACTGGGCACACAGCATCTACTCTGAACAGAAGATAACATCAAGGCGACACCAGACTATCGGCAAACCCGGAGATGTCCACCAGAGATGTCACTAATCCCGACACAGGCGAGCTGGACACCCGCCCAGGCCACTCGGACATAGATCTGTCCTACAATACCCATACCAGGCCATACCAGTCCATACAATGGACATACAATGGACATACAAAGGACACAAGATGACCGCAAAATAGGAGAACATCTCCACCATTACAATGGATCAAGAAGAAGAAGAAAGGCTTCGTGGACAAGCTGCTATCACTCGCATAGGATATACAATGCTATTATGTCTGGGTGTAGGATATACAAGGCTATTATAAAAAGTTGTTGGAATACTTATGTCTCGACTTGTTGGAGTACAATGCTATTATGACAAGTTGTTGTTGGAATACTTATTTCTGAACTAGTTGACAAATAAGGCTATTATGACAAGTTGTTGGAATACTTATTTCTGAATTTGTTGACATATAAGGCTATAATGACAAGTTGTTGGAATACTTATTTTTGAACTTGTTGACATATAAGGCTATTGTGTCTCAACTTCTTGCAATACAATGCTGCTATGTTTGGACTTGTTGAAATACAAGACTACTATGATTGGCCTTGTTATGAAAAGTTGTTGGAATACTAATGTTTTGACTTGTTGGAGTACAATACTATTATGACAAGTTGTTGGAATACAAAGCTATTATCACGAGTTGTTGGAATACTTATGTCAGAACATACAAGGCTATTATGTCTGGACTTGTTGGAATACAATGCTATCATGACAAGTTGTTGGAATACTTATACAGCGACTTGTCTGAGTACAAGGCTATTATGTCTCGACTTGTTGGCATTACAAGGCTATTATGTCCAGACTTGTTGGCATTACAAGGCTATTATGTCTCGACTTGTTGGCATTACAAGGCTATTATGTCCAGACTTGTTGGTATACAAAAAGGCTATTGTCTCGACTTGTTGGTATACAAGACTATTATCTCTGGTCATACAAGGCTATTATATCTGGACTTGTTGGAATACAAAAAGGCTATTATGTCTCAACTGGTTGGAATACAGGGCTATAATGTCTGGACCTACAGGGCTATGACATCATACTAATGACCGACATCTAAACAAGCATGTTAGCAGCACTGCTTTTCAAACTCCCATTATCCCAAACATTCCACATGTGAGAAAGAAGTTTACTACATACTTCAAAATCCCTACCCACCCAAGACAGTAATTTTGAGCAGAGGCGACACTTTTACAGACTCCGTGTATAGACTCCATGTTGACCATGTTGACTCATTGACAACTGAGACTTCACCTCTATGGGCTGGTTAACTTAGCAGTGGTAATATCGTATAGGGTATCATGTACAGTGTGGATACATGACAGGAAGTAGGAATCATTTTTACATTTACAGCCCTCCTATGGATACAATAATGTATTTTATTAAAACTGTACAACTCGAATCCTCGTAAATTCAATTTAATCATGAACCTCATTAAATGGATTATTTTTACCATGGTAGGTGTGAAATACGAAACAGAAAATGCCTGCAACCACTTTTTTTGTCCTTCTCCCTCTTAAACTGGCCTAGTCATCTATCACATCACCCTCAACTTCACGCCTGAATTCACGCCATGCTGCACGCTCCAGTTGAGATTGGAGGACACACATCGGCTCAGAAGCAACATATTAGGTTTACATTATTCATCGGTGCCGACTTTTTGGAGTTCGATTCACACTCTCCGAATGAGCGGGAGTGTTTCTCCGAGTGAGCGAGAGTGTTACAGACCTGAGCGGGCTAAACACCGCGAACATCCAGACACCACCACGTGCATTCAGACGATTCATGTGGGGGGGTGGAGCCACGACACAATGCCATCACTTCTTGCCACCAGGTCGCTCTGATTACAAACTCGTAGCACATCTTTGGACTCGCTGGAGCATGAGAGCACGTGAAACAAGTGGGGCTTGCCCGAGATGAAAAATTTATTTTGTATCTACAAATATGTCCCCCGAGGCCCTATTGTTCCTTTGTCCCTCCTGAAGCTCCTTATCAAAAGACAAACTCATCGCAGCACTTTTCATGAATCAACTTATTGATCTAGCATGGGATTTTATTTTTTATTATTCATTTCATGATTATTTGAAATCTCTGTTAATCTGACATTTATTGAAATTATAATTAATTGGTTATTGTATTTTGGAGGTGAAATAATTTATTGCAATATAGGTGGAAATCTCACCTAAGAACCATACATGCCTAAATTATTCATTTATATAATAAATCTTTACAACATTTTTTAATGTACTCACTCTTACGGCAGTTAACATTAATAATAAGAGAGGTCAATTGATGGGCATCAAAATTAATTGTGCGAACATAAAAATATGTATTTTACTAAAACAAAAAAATGCGTTTATCTATATAATAGATGACTACATTTGTGATTTTTTATTTCAAAACTGATACTATTTAATCAATAGTAAATGAAATTGATATATCTATTTCATTCATATCTCATGGCATCTCTCCTTCATTACTACATGTAGTAATCATACAATACGTATTATCACGAGCTCCGAAACGAGCATAAGAATTGCAACACGTCTCCATGTTTTCTTTCCTATTTGACACAGCCAAAGCATATTTTATACATAAGCACACATCGCTAATGTCAACATACTTGCCCGACACTACAAGTGAATGTATATTTATACAGGACAACCCTTAAAGGCTACACACTAGGTAGATTCTTTCTTACATGTAAATACACTTAGCCGAGTTTGTTCGAGAGTCGATGCGAACTGGGTCTAGATTGACAGGTAACATGGGTATATTATCTAATGACTTTTCAAAGCTCTCCAGACTCTTGAGGAGAATAAGACCACTTGGTCACTCGCCTAGCCTCGCAAACAAGTCGCAACAAGGCTAACCCAATAACCTTCAAACACACCAACTATCGTGCATTCCCATCTATTCTCTGTTCTGTCATTTAAAGAAAAAAGAAAAACCATGTAAATGTTAAATTTCAAAGGGACTATTGAAAAATTATGATATTAAGAGGCTTTGAGTGAATATTTTATAATTTGATCAACAATAATATTATTTTTTATATTATTATTTTTGAATCGGCGTCAAGAGCTGCTGTCATGATTCTTTCAAGTGTTATTGAAGTTATTAATATTTTAATTTGGTAGCAGAAATTGGTTTAATCGTATTTCATTCTGTCTCTGAACAAATGAAAACATACAAGACAGTTTTGATTGATATATAAGGTTACATAAACAATAATAGAGTAATTTTTTGTGTTTTTTTATTGAAATTAAATGTGACACATATTTAATATTTTATTCTTTGCAAATCCCATCTTTAGTCACATACAAAAATTGCAACATTGATCAGACATTCCATCAACGTATTCTATCAAATACAAACACATTCTACAAAGAACCAATATTTTGTTAAACCAGCATCAAATATTGGTATTACATAAACATTGAAAATTTCAATCTTCTTATAACAACATATGTGTAATAATATTTGTTTGATGTTTGCACACCAAAAAAACCCACTTTTTTTTACTTCTTTTCTTCTTCACCTAATAGTATTGGAACCAGATCCTTTTAGCATTATGACCAGAGAAGTGTATTTCAGGCTTAATTTAATAGCATGTAAAGCATATTCCCTCCCTATCTGTGCATCCATTCTCATACCCGCCAGGCTTGCTGAGGCACATATTATTATAGTGGTAAATGGCCTTATGCAATTTGACATGGTGTATTGTCATTGATCAGGGAAAACTAACGTAAAAAAAGAAATACAAAAGGAAAATGATACCTCAAGTTGAATGGAAAGCCAAGCCCCTGAAAACCAGTCTAGAAAAAAATATAATGAAAATGGAACCCCAAGTCCAACGTAAACCTGAGTCATCCCAACAGCAAGGTGTTGCTCACCCGAGAAGATTGTCACCTGACGTGGAAATTAAATTTCACTGACAAGGTTTGTGGCAAGTGACAATGTCAGCACTTGGGCTCTCTGTCCCGACATCGGTCAAATTTTTCACGATTCTTCTTCCCCCTCTTTGAAGCAAAGGTTATCCATGTTGGAATAGCATGTCGATGTATTCCAGCGAGCTGTGAACACTGACTTGGATAATGTTTACACAACAGCCAGAGCTGGAGAACAGAGGATTCCAGGTAGCAGGCTGTGTGAAAACAGGGCAACATTGTGTGCGGCCCACATCAGCACAGGATCTCGTTTCAGGAGCAGAAGAGAGATGGATATACTCCTAGTAGGAAGCTAATTCCTGAGCGAGAGACTTTACTGTACCAGGTTCAACACTGGAGCGATCGCTTAATTCTAATTCTAACCATCTTCCTGCTGCTGGGTACTGTGGATGCCCCAGTGACGTGTGAACGTGATGGATGCCATAAATGTCCATACTGGCATTAATGACTTCACTGTGCCAGGCTCAATACTGGAGTGATCTCTTCTTTCTAATGTTAACCTTCTTCCTGCTGCAGGCAATCATGGATGCCCCAGAGAAGCGTGAATGTGATGGATACCATAAATGTCCATATTGGTATTTGAAAATCTACAATACATCAATCGCACAGCACATCAGTATTTCTGGCTATGAGTCTTCTTCAAAACAAACCAGCTGAAATGAACGTTATTCTTTATTCTTGGCCCCTGGGGTGGATTTGAACTCATGACCTTCGGCTCTGAAGTCTGCCGGTCTACTGCTGTGCCACACTTATTAAGGAATCACAAAAAGTGGCTTCAGTCGAAATGTCTTTCAGATATTCACTTTGGACAAAATTACTAGAATTAAGATCGGGACGTTTACAGAGATGTTCCACGATGCCAGGAGAAGACTCGGCTGAGGCAATCACTGATCCCCATGCACCTGGTAACTACATTTCAAGTCGGCACAATTGCCATCCTGTCATCTTGTCACCATCCACTTCCTGTTTCAGTGGTTTGACAGGAAGTAGAATTCATTGCCCATAAATCTTCCCCCTCAAGAGCTCCTCACAATTTACAAGCTCCAAACATGGTTCTGTAATAGGTAGCAGTCAGACAGAATCGGGCATAATGAGAGTGGATTTAGCACAATAGCAGTGGATAAGACACAACAGTGGATTAGGCTCTACAACAGTTGTTTGGGCGCAACAAAGGATCTGGCACACCAACAGAAGATGAGGCACAACAACAGTGGATTAGGCACCATAGATGATTAGGCACAACAGCTGATCAGGAACGACAGGATCAGGCATAACAACAGAGAATCAAGCATGACAGTGGATTAGGCACAACAACAGAATACCAGACACAACAGCTCATTAGGCACATCAACAGAGGATCAGCCACAACAACAGAAAACCTGGCATAACAACTGAGGATGTGGCACAACAACAGAAGACATGGCACAACAACAGAGGATCTGGCACAACAAGCAGCTGATCAGTCATGACAACAACAGATCAGCACAACACTGAGAGCCACGGTGGAATGACAGCGGTATGACAGAGGATGCCTGGTGGATATTGATCCCATAGACACTGCGGATCCCATAGACACTGTGGATCCTACGCCACGGCCTCAAGTGCTGCCACCACACAACAGCCATTTGTACACCTCCCACAATCTGCTCAGAATGTAACGTCCATTTGTAACTGCTGCCATCGCTCAGTCTGGCCCATTGAGATAAAAACCTTACATTTATCAATTTATAAGATGAGTAATCAGACTGGTTTATGTGTACGCTGATGTATTCACTCATTGGACTGCACTTTATTACTCATATAAAGCCTGTTGGACTCCGCTTTATTCCTCGTATACTTGTGTCAGGCACCACATTATTTACACAATCTTATTAATTCTATTGTGTACTGGATGATTACTCAGTTGGCACAGCTTTATTACTCGGTTGAACATTGCCTTGTTTGTCAAGTTTTGTACCACAATATTAGTTGTATTGGGTTCTGGATTATTCAACATACACAGCACCACTTTACTACTCGTTTCCGTCATTTTATTTGAATAATTTTGGGTTCTGCATTACTATTCATAAAGAACTCCACTTTATTACCTGTGATGATCATCGCAAAATTGCTCATGTTTGTTACCACTGAATTACTAATGTATAGTAATGTTTTATTAATTTTGGTTAATGCCTTATTCATCATATAGGGCACCACTTCATTACTTGTGTTGGTCTCCACAATAGTATTCATGTTTGCTACAACAATACTTATTTGGTATCACTATTATTGGTATCACTATTATTGCTGATATTATGCAATGCTTTATTAATTTGGGGTTCTGATTCATTACTTATAAATTGTACCATTTTATTACTTGTGTTGGGCACCACATTATTAATTTGGGGTTCTTATTACTCTATCACTTTATTATAGGCGACAAGACACCAATTCATTTATATGCTATATTTCTCATGGCATTACTCATGCTATATAGCACTTTATTACATGATGTACTCCTCCCTTCATGACTGGCTTCTGTCTAGAACCAGAATGTATTTTCAAAAATAATAATTTTTATTTGGGGGTTTAGAGTCGTTTTCTAGAATCTTTCACTAATATCAAGACTAGGGCAGGAGGAAACATGCAACATCCGTAGCGCTGAATGTTGCAGTAAATCCGTGAGCACCGACTGGTACTGACATTGTCACTCTACAGACAGTGTGTCCTATCAATATCGCGTCGGCTCCTTCTGCTGCTAGGATATCCATTCACTGATGCTCTCGCGGACAAACCGTTGAGCTCTTATAGCTATTGATACATCTGTTATTGTGAAGACGGACTAGATCACCTACATGAAGCCTCTACAAAGCCATTAGCGAGGAAAATCTGTATCGCTCTGGATCAATTCCTGCTAACCGATCACCCCGATGCTACATCTCTTTTGTTCAGAAATTTCAATTTGAAGTACAACCGATGAAACGCAAAAACAGCTCAGACCAATTGCAAATCGAGCACAAATACAAATATTACATTTGGGGTGAAAATCGTAAGAAAAATCAATGCCCACTTCCAATGCAACAAGGGCCATTGTAACATTATAGATTGACCTTACTGGGGAAACTACAATAATGTAAATAGTTATTCATCAAAAGTAATAACATAAGATGTTTTACATTTCTATTTCAATGAACATTTTCTGCAATGATGTAAGTGGTCTGCTGATGTTGAAATATGTAGCTATGTTACTTGTAAATATTAATATCAGAGAAAGAAATTTATGGTGGTATTTGAGAATGATATTAAAATTTTAATCAGTATAAAATAAAATTATAAGATATAAAAATGGAACTCCAATTTCATAAAGGAGAAAAAATATCATACACTAAAGTCAGTGAGTGATTGAATTATTGTTTTTAGTAACACCGGGACAAGAAGTTAGAAGCTGTTTTATCAAGTGCAAACTTCTTTTTTAAACAATGAAAAACAAAAAAACCCAGAATTTTTCCTCTTTTTTTTTAGCAAGAACACTATCATTCCTGGATACATTGAAGAAGTCAGAAGTAGTTGTAATGGGAATCTCATCAATTTCCACTTCATTAGGAACACCGAACTACCAGGTCCCGTTGGTGATCGCCATGTAAATGTGCACCACTGGGGGATATCAATAACTGGCAGATACCCCAGGAAATCTATCAAAACTGCAAACAAAACCTGACCGATTCTTAGGTTACAGGGGAGGTGTGTCATCTGCTCTGTTGAGCACATCTCCTTCTGCTAAAGCAGACAAGACCATCTAAATCTGCGAGACCAGACCCCCATATTACAAAACTTTCTTGAGTACAATTTTATGCTTAACTCAAAGTTTTATTCTTAAATTCCCATATAAAATTTGAGCTTGAGCTTGAAATCATACTTAGAGAGTTTCATAATCTCAGCCCCATGCATTGAGATTACAACACTTTCTGAGTACGATGTTATGCACAAGCTCAAATATTATACGGGATTAGTGAACAAAACTTTGAGAATGAAATTGTACTCAATATAGTTTAATAATCTCAGGGCCTTGTCTTTGTCCCGGCATCAATGTATATTCCACGACACAGAACCGGACCGGACCCGAACCGGACCCGATCTTACAGTCTTATTTCCCAACCAGGACCCAATTCATGGCTATCTGATTGGCTCACATGGTTAGAGTTATGAAAATATTGTACGTATATTTGGGGTCTAATTGGATTGCCAGGAATTGGGTCCGAGTCAATGGCAAGTTTGGGCCCAGAGATTACGAAATGGTTTGAGTACAATTTCACGCTCAAGCTCAAATATATTGGCATGGAGTCATGCGCTTTAAATATTGGACTATTATTATTACGGATATTATTTGTAAACAAAACCTCGTGAAGCATGAGTGTGTACCCAAAAATGTTCTGTAATCTCGGGGCATAGTCTGGTTCCGGGTCCGAAGACTAGCTCCCACCAAGCATAGATGACGTAAGACATTGGCGTTACTTACTGTGTCTCGGTGTGGTAGCAGCTCTTTCCGGATCTTAAAGAAGTTCTTCCCATACTGTCGCAGCCCTCTGATGAATCGTTTCTGAAAATACGATGATACGATACACAACTCTGATAAATTACACATCTACAGTACAAGGTATCCTTTCACGAAGCTCTCTTATCCACTAAGAGACCATAGCACTCTCCTTGCTGATAGCTAATGCACTGCTAAGAGAGCGCTGTGGTCTCTTAGTAGATAAGAGAGCTTTGTGAATAGAAAGGATATGCTGGATCTTACACAAGTCTCTATTTATTATCACAAGAGGTGTCTAATATAGAAATATATTAATGTTTGATAAACATCTCTGATCAGTTAGGACACGGTCTATATAAATTGCTTATCTATAGGATCCCACACAAGTTTCTATTTATTATCGCTTCTTCTGTCTATTGTGGAAATCTTTTTTCTTTTTTTTTTGGTAAACAAATCTGATCAGTTGGGATACTTCCACTATAAATCATATACATCAATAGGATATTACTTGTTTTCTATTTATTGTCACCTCATTTGTTTTGGTTTTTTGGGGGTTTTTTTTAAATTTTAATTTGAGGTTTAAAGTCACTTTCTAGATTCTTTCACTAATATCATGACTTGCATGCATATGTACTGCTTGACTAGTCTGGATTTCCACCAGTTTTTATAGTGCTAGTTCACTTAGAATATCACGCCGCAGATATAACAATGATACCCCACTCAGACACAGTATACTGACTCCGAGCCAGCCAGTCCTTGCTTTACCCCTTTAATGCTGCGCGCCAAGCAGGGGAACAACAAGTACCATCTGTTAACGTCTTTTGGTATGACGCGACCGGGGATCGAACGTACGGGTTTTTACAAGCTGAAATTTCTTGTATGCCTCAATTGAGGAGTGTACAAGAAATTATAGCTTGTAAAAACCTGTATGCTGGTAATGGATTTATCGCCACGAATTTGCTAATATTTATGCTGAAATGCCTTTCTAACGAGGGACTTTGCAATGATGTCACAATCATTAATGTCATATGAGGTGACAACTTTCACCAACCCTCTCAACCAATCAAATTGGAAAACAACATATGCCCGATGTACAGGGGCAAGTAAAATTGCACTGCGGCAACCTATATTTTGACATATAGCAGCTTTGGTGCCATTACAACTTGCCCTGACTAGCACTGCGGGCAAGTAACTCAAAATGTTAGTCTGGAGCCCTGCTGGACAAAAAGCAAAGACAAAAGGCACTTAATGTTACACAGACTGAACATTCCAGCAAATATTACATACAAAGCCATTACGGTATAATGTGGAGAAATTTGTGTAAATATATACGCCACAATATGACCCATATCTTGACTCTTGACCATATCTATCATGTGTAAAACATGGCATGGTACTCTGCTATAATGGACATAACATATCACCGATACAACGCATTTTGCATACTGGTATGCGATATTGTTCAGTAGATGGTTGCCATATTTTCTGAAGTGGGCCGAAAATTCGTATCTTGGGCACAAAATCCATATCAAAACAAGATCTGTCTCCATATACATTAGTTGCACAATTACTCGAGGAACCAGTTCAAATGCACAGACAGAAGGAGTGAATGACGTCAGTTGTTGACTACAGATGACTTAGTTTATGCTTACTACAGTAGAAACACTTTGTTTATCTGTGCATATGAATTTAATTTTAGTTTTGAGAGAGGTTAGATTGTACCCTTCATCGGTACTCGACCCATATCTGCCCTTTGGCCTACGGTCCTCGGGTAGATATGGGACTGCCACATCTCGCTGTCACATGATGCACTACTTTCTGCCAAATCGAGCAGCCCTATTGGTTCTATACAGCCTTCAGCAGAAAAGGAGATTTTTACACGTTTTACCACTGCTCGTCAGAGGGACACCAAACAGTAAGCACATCACAATACATAAATGCTTGACACACATAAAGTAACATTGTGGCCCATATATCAGAGTGGTTGTGTTATACACAATGGACAATCAATATCATGATATTGTGACATCTAAATGCAAATGGACTTTTGATTCCATCATCCAAATTACATGTAGTTGTCTTGTAATGCCTGCCAACTCGCTCCCATCTTAAAGTTGTAGCATTCTATAAATGTATACAGTTACTATACATGCCCCCCCACTTCCCTCCCCCACCCCCTGCACAGGAAGAGAAACCTGCTGTGCACGTGAGGCAAAGTGCGCAGCAGGTACTCCATTGTTTACGGACTACTATTTGTGAGAATTTGGCCACCCATGGCCATGTGACAATTATCTAGCAGGCTAGATAATGTTTGCGGGGTCAGTGAGGATTCGCCTGAGCACTTTATCTTAGTCCACCAATGAAATCGCAGGTAAGAGTCAAATGGCTGTTCACAAGTTGAAGAATAAGACTTGTTAAAGATAAGGTGTCGTCATCGGTGGCGGCAAGCAGTACGGCAAAGGTTGTGGGCAAGCAACAGGCTTCTGAGCAGACACGGGCTCAGGGTGTATTCCAATCTAGTACAAGAGCTGACGGAAAAGAGGACCCTGAAAAGTTTCGTCAGTTTCACCATCTCGATGTCCAGAGTTTTCAACAAGTCGTGGAAATGGTTGGGCCACGTACTGAGAAGGAAAACATGTTGATGTGGTCCAGTATCAGCCATGATGAGAGGCTTGCGGCAATGATACGATTTTTAGCAACTGGTAAGATTTGGTAAAATAATGTCACATGGCTATGAGTGGCCGATTTCCCACAAATAGTAGTCCGCAACCTGCTGCAGGTTCCTCTCAGCGTGTCGGGGTGCGGGGATAAAGCAACAGCAAAAAATGTGCATGCTTAACCCTCTCCCTGATGGATTAGTCACATGCACCGCTATTTAGGGCATCTCTAGTTGCCTTCAGCATAGAGAGGGTTAAGGAGCATAACATGTAAATTATGCTTTCTAATCACAAATGGTATCGAAGATATTTTAACTTTGTATATTCTCATTAACCGAACTAAAATACAGTAGCTGCATCAATTTCTTTTCCAAACTCACATAATTGTAGCAGTCATATACAAATAGCATATTAAAATAGCATATCTGTAGAAAGATAATTCCCATTAATGTGCCACTTAACCATATACAAAAATGATCTAAAATAATTTTCTTTTTAATCTTTGTAAAAGAAAACCAGAAACAACATTGCAATAGATCACAAAAGGGGAGACAGCAAAGGCAAAGATGAATTCATTTAGTGAACACATAACGTGAGAGTAACAATATGTAAACTACATGTATTTATGACCATTTATGTATTTCCATATCTAGACACACCACATGCTTATAAACATCTAGTCACATGACATGAATATTAAGCATGCTTGAAAGGCATTATGGATATCTTCGATTATGAAAAATATTTAATCACAGATTTCAATGATCATTTTTGCGTAAATTTGATAAAATGTAAACTACTTTCACTTAGTACTTTTGCACCGGCAAAATACACATTCATCATTATTTAGATCAACTAGTTATAAATGAATGTACATACTTAAAGTCTATGGCACACATACAATGCTAAATATGTAGGCCTATATTATCACCAAATGCATAGCACCAATATTGTTCAAAATCAGCCTCACAGATGTAAAAAATATACATGTATATTTCAATTTGAAATATCCACTTAACTTAGACAACAAAGAATATTCTTACAACCTATACTGAGATTCTCATCAAAGTCCAGTGGTTAGGTATTAATATTTTGTTTTTAATATGACAAACAACATTTCCCTCCATTTTCATCATTATTTTGTCACCGACCTGCATAATGCTCTGGTATTGAGGTGTTATTAAAATATATTCTGGTTGTATACTCCACATGTTGGTCAGAAGGTCAAGTCAACTACTCTGTTGGTTAACAATACATTTTACACTCAGATTACTGTGTGTGGATTCCAACATGATATTATTATTATTATTATTATTATTAAATTATTTATTATTATTATTATTATTATTATTATTATTATTATTAATTATTACTATTATTATTATTATTTATTACTATTATTATTAATATTATCATTATTGCAAATATGTTTTACCTGAATGGTTGACAGCACCACATCTCACATTTTATACTATTAAAGTAATGACAGAAATAGAACGAAAATTATTTTCCTAGGCTAATGCATATCCAAAGTATGGCTTCTATATGTCAAGTAGCTAAATATATTATATTACTAAAGTACTACCTACCTATGATTTCATAAAATTCAAGTTAATTTAATCAAGTACATTACTGAAGGAAAATTGAAGAATATTTGTTAGATTCGATCAGCTTAACAAAGTCCAAACAGGTATTCATTAAAATAACCTATAATATATGCAAATAATCTCTCTATGTTTATTTGACGAATTTCCCCCAAACATTGATATTTGTTATATGTATTTGTAGCAATAGTTTATGTCAGAAAG
>JAUTBQ010088534.1:0-16322 GCA_032361185.1 Lepetodrilus ovalis
TCTCTCTCTCTCTCTCTCTCTCTCACACACACACACACACACACACACACACACACACACACACACACACACACACAAACACACAGCCCTTCAGCTGCTATATGTACAAGATGTAGCCTCTTGCTGCATTCCTTCCTGGGGATGAACATTCAGATGGAGCATGTCCAGTGACCTTCGACCTGACCTGACCCGACCCAGTTGGCCACCGGCTACTTCTGACAGTTCTGAGGGGAAGCCAGTGTTTAGTTGTGTCCGAGGATATTGATCCACGTGGAATGGATTTAATTAGAGAGTGGTTTTGACAGCCAATCATTGGAGGGAAGACATGTAGATGCTGCTAATCTCAAACGAGATGTTGGCCGTTTCCAGTTAAGACGGCACACAAATAGGATCGCTGTACCAAATAGATGTATATTTGTAGTATGTATCAGGTCCATAATCAATGTTTCGGTCCAATTGGGCCTACTTCAGGATTACAAATGTATATTATCACATCTTGACTTGCGTTACTCACTTCTTGACTTATGTTACTCATGTACCGTTACTCAATTATGTAGTTCAATGTCGCAATTGAGTGTGTATTTATATATTTTGAAATCAACTATAAAAAACTGGATAAAATTGGTAGTTCAACTCCATTATCAGGTTATTAAACATAAACATGTTGCTTGATTCCGCGTTGGAAATATGTTGAATATATTAGTCATTGTTGACTTTAGCTTGTGTGAGATTGGGTGAGAAAAATATTTGGTTTTCTTTGTGTATTGACATCGTACATATATTAACAGTTGGCTTTTGACATGGAGTTTCTTTACCAAAGTTGTTCTGTTTCAAGAACAAAAATAATGTTCATGTTCCATAACCTCTCTCTTATCTCTTCTGGGAGAGTAATCTTCAATGAAATGTTCCACATCTTTGCTATTCACTTCAGTTACTGAAAATTAAAGCATATTTAGAACAACAAAATATCACAATTTTACGAATGCCAGTCATTTACTCATTACCGGAAACAACGTATTTTTATTTCGCTATTTTAATACTTATGTAAATACAAATCTAATTAAGATTGATATAAAGTATAAATATTCGGATTATTTCTTATTTAGTTAAGGTTGCTTGAACCTCAGTTGGCTTTATCTTTATGCCTTGAGGTTAACAAGCCCAAGTCTCTTTACTTTGATGATCATTAAATTATCCCCGTGAGTGTTAACCATAAATCATGGATGGTCATAATCCCGGCCCACCCGCCAGTAATGATTATGGGTCCAGCGACAGCTCCGACAGCTTCTACATTCCTTTCAGCAACATCTACATCCCTTTCAGCAACATCTACATCTCGCTTGGGGCGCTTTTCCCAAGCACTGCCATACTGCGTCCTCAGATATACCTTCAAGTTGCGGCACAGCGTGTAACGTGCAACCCTATACCTATCTGTATTATGTACCTACGTTTTCACCTGCGCATATTCAGGACTGTCTTTTATTATATTACACGATTTGCGTACTTTAACGGGGCCCCCCCTGCTGCACGTGGGACAAATAATCGAGTGTCACGTTACGCTGGGAACTGCCAATCGGATTGAATGTCTGAATGTCCAAAGCAGAGGCTTCCTTTTCTGTTTGAAGGCCCAGTGGTAGTGCGGTGGGGTCATTCTTAGGTCAGATTATTTTCGGCCCACTCTCGGTGTATTTATCTGGTTGAGTTGAGGTGAGAGAGGAGGTGTTTCTTCAAGCCAGGCGGTAGCAAGAGCGAGCTTCATGCTCCATTGAATTCATCCTGACCTATTTGCGGGGTGAAAGCGAGAAAGGATTTTCTTTGTTTGTCGACACTCGATAAGTTTTCTCCCCATTGCTGCATGGTATGTTTGTTCTGTAGACGGACTGGAGGTTTTACCTATCGCTGTTTGCCCGCACGCGTTCTCGCGTTGGAGTTGGTATCCATTGTAGAAATGTGGATATTTACAAAGACACTGAATTCCTATGATTATTCAATATCTTTATACAATTACGGGATGCAATAAAGAGTAAGGTGCTAAGACAATATATGAGCATTATCGATATATCAGGGATCGCAAATAACACTCGCCCACTTGCCTGGGCCATTTCTCCCAATGCTAAAGGTATCCTAAGGGCAGGTAGATTTTCATAATATTTGTTATTTGTATCACTATTCGGGTGAATAAGTTTTAATGTTAAGTTTCTATCTCTGATATACCACGTATTATACATGGGGAAGTATGGTGAAGTGTTGTCTGTCAAATATATGTAAAAACATTGGTTTTCACAATCACCAATGAAGTACATGTATATCTACATGACATACTGTACTAAATTTTTGATGAAATAGTTTTAGGTTTTAAGTTTTCTTGGCCCTCATGGCAAAGATTATTCACTATTATCATGTTTTTATAGATTTCTGAGTCATTTATCAAAATGTTTTAAAGAATGCCTTAAAGGCTTTTATTCAGGCTTGTTTGTTTTAATGGCAGTTTCTGTGTATTCTCAAGAAATTTGTGAAAAATTTGTACATAATTTATTGCTTGTTCATAAAATGTATGAAATTCTGTTTAATAAATTATTTTCATATATATGGTAAAACAAAGGCAAACTATTAAAGGTAGAAGATACATTATTTCCATTTCATTTATTTAACTATTTTAATTCACTTTTCGATAAGCAGTCCTCGCAGGTTTACTGCAATATTCAGCGCTACGGATGTTGTGGGTTTCCTCCTTCCCTAAAACTGACAAGTCGTGATGTTAGTGAAAGATTCTAGAAAGCTACTATAAACCCCATTACAAAAAAAAATAAAAAAAATAAAAATTTTGGGTGAAAAAAAATAAAATGAAATAAATCAAGACGTATAAATTTAATATGTGGTGTTGACAAACCCAATGATGAGCAAATTATACCATCACCGTTCATTAATCCGTTGGTTGCCGGAAATCTGTCATCACCGTCCAATCTACGCGTTAAGTGACCGAAACTTGACATGAGATCTCAACTGTGGCATGCAGCCAAGCCATCAAGCGCTGTCAAGCGTGTCTCGCTCCTCGGATAGGAAATTAATCCATCGTCTCCCCCTGTCCATCCGTCCCTCCTTAACGAGAGACTGCCAGATGGTCCGGGCAGGTGCGAATAGTCCAAGCCTCTCGCTGACCAACCTATGGTCAATCGTCCACCGCAAGCGTAACCTTGTCTGACGAGAGAAAGAGAGAGAGTGTAGCCCCCTCTGTTGGGTCAGCGCAGGTCGATGAACTACGTGCGATTCGTAGCCAATTGGCAGAAGTATACGTTTGGTCCAGTTGTGGACTAACGGAATACCAGCGGAATACCAGCGACGGAGCGGAAAAGTATGTCATATTTTCTCATACGTTTACACTTATGTAATCTGGTCAATATCTCATTGATTTGTGTGTGTATGTTAATTACCGGTATAGTCAATGAAAAGTATATCATTTTTTATCATACATTTACACTTACGTAATTGGTCAATATCTCATTGATTTGTGTGTGTATGTATGTTAATTATAGTCATCGAAAAGTATGTCATATTTTCTCGCACATTTACTGTTATGTAATTGGTCCATATCTCGTTGGTTCTTGTGTGTATGTTATTGTTAATTATTGTTATAGATTTATTGAAAATACTGTTACCATTGTGTAAGTGGTTGACGTCGCAGTGGTTTATGTGTGTGTATTAATTATTGTCATTGATATATCTCGAGATACGCATACTGTTATGTAACTGGGAACTTCATATCATATTGATTCATGTTTATATTGATCTACAGTCATTGATGTTTTTGTGGATGGTAGTATCTTTTATGTATGTTGGCTATTGGTCATTCGGTAATTAGTTGTTATTTGTATACCATGTATACTAATCAATGGTATCTAAGGATCTACAGTGTCCCCTCGATATAGCACTGTTCGATACACAGCGGATTTGGATATAAGGTGGGGTCAGACATGGATCCCATTTCTATTTTTGTTATTTACATCAACTATCATATAAGGTGGGTGCTATGAGGCGGGTGTGTGGGTGGGGTGAGGTGTGGGGGGCGGGGGGGTGTGGTAACAATGTCATGGACCCCAACTTCAGCGCTATATCGAGGGGACACTGTATTAGTGAAAGATTCTAGAAAGCAACTCTAAACCCCAACACAAATTTTAAAAAACCCATTGGTTCGAGCTACATATCGACTAGACAGTTACCGTATACATGACTAGACAGTGATACACATTGGTTATATCTACCATGTGTCTACAGACTACCAGAAAGAGTGTAAGCTAGTGTAATGGGCCAGGTAGACGAGAGATCTGCCACAATGCTGCATAATACCCAGTTAATACCAGACTGTTACAGATATCACATTTCCTGACAAGTCTGCCGACAGACGGATCACATTTCTACCTGACATACATCCCAGATCTCATCTCTCTCCTCACCTCAACATGTTCAACAATAGCAGTTTTCTAGTGTGTGTTTTTATTTTTTTTATTCATGTATAGTTTTACATACATAGTAGATTAATGTTATTCTTAGCTATTGTTAGATGGGTTTCTTTTGAAAGATGAATTCATTTCTCTGGGGATTATTTTACAATGAACCAATTTAGATATGTTATCGGTTGATAATGCAGCACAATCAGTTGATAATACAGCACAATCAGTTAATAACACAGCACAGTTGATAACACAGCACAATTGGTTGATAACATAGCACGATCAGTTGTTAACACAGCACAATCAGTTGATAACATAGCACAATCAGTTGTTAATGCACCACAATCAGTTTACATGCAACACAATTGTCAATAACACATCACCATAAGTTGGTAACAATTAGTTGATAATACAGAACAATCAGTCGATAACATCACAATTGGTTGATCACAGCACAATCAGTTGATAATGTAGCATAATCAGTTGATAACACAGCACAATCAGTTGATAATGCAGCACAATCAGTTGATAATGCAGCACAATCAGTCAATAATGCAGCACAATCGGTCAATAATGCAGCACAATCAGTTGATAAAGGAGCAAAATCAGTTGATAACAGCATAATCAGTTCATAATGCAACACAATCAGTTGATAATGTAGCACGATCAGTCGATAATGCAGCACAATCAGTTGTTAACACAGCACAATCAGTTGATTAATGCAGCACAATCAGTTGTTAACACAATCAGTTGTTAACACAGCACAATCAGTTGATAATGCAACACAATCAGCTGTTAACCATGTTAACACAGCACAATCAGTTGATGATGCAGCACAATCAGTTGTTAACGGCACAATAGAGCGATGACAAAGGTCCATCAATACCACAATATGACATGTAATTTGGGATTATTTGCAAAACATCATATTAAAATAATGGTCAAATAATTATCATTTATGATAATACACACACAATATGTCTGAAGTATCACAGTTCTGGCCTCGGTGATATTTATTTTCTGAAATATACACATCAGTGTTGTAGCATTATGAATTCACAGCAAAGATGGAAAAAGCATTGGAAATACAATGCAATAATTACTGTTCCACAACTTTTGGCTGCCAACATTGTAAATGGATTTAGCGTCTCAAAACACAATTTAAGAAAGTGTTTGCCATCTTTTCAACAAATTTACCACTTTAAAAAAATATATATTTGGCAACATGTTATAAAAAGTTTGACCTATGTACATGAAATATGTGCTTGAACGATGGTGATCTTTTAAACAGTAGGCTTTTTGTTGTAAGAGAACAATATAATAAAATTGCTTCCCTCCTGTGTCTTCACAGTTCAGTAATCAAGTATAAATATAAAACTCTCCCATTACAATAAAATGCAGTACAATTCATGGAAAACTTTATGTAGCAAATGTTAATGGAGTAAATTATGTAAAAGATTATCAGTATCAATATCATGTGAAGAAACATGTTTACAATACAAATTGTAAAATCTTGTGTAAATAATCTTCCAAAAGCTATATGGCTTATCAAAGCTGAAATAAGCACTCTTTAAGTCTTAGGATTTATCCACACGTGTTTGTTATCTGCATGGTAGAGTTATGTATCTCTTGCTACGAGATTCTTATGCAACAAAGGCATGCTATTACTGCTAGTAATTTTACAGTACAAACTCATGATAACATTATCCAAATGGTTTCGTCTTGTAGTGAGATATGAAGGATCAATTAGCTACATGAAACACATATTTATCAAATGGTCATTGTCGTGATCTATCACCAGTCACTTCCCTTTGTATACCTTGAACATACAGTGTCCCCTCGATATAACGCAGAAGTTTGGGTCCATGTCCATGGCCTTATAGGACACGCCTTGTGCGATAATACAGGTAAATAACAAAAATAAAAATAGGATCCACATCTGACTCCCGCCTTATATCCGAATCCGCGGTGTATCAAACCGTGTTATATCGAGGGAACACTGTACTTGCATTGCTTGACCTACTAGTAAAGTAGCCTATTTACAATATCCAAATATTTATTTAGAGATCATGTATTGATGCTAAAGTAAGTCAATTATTGTTTGTGGTTTTTTTTTTCCATTATAAAACCATATACTGTAAATCATAAAATGTTAGCGTCATTAAACTTTAGCATCAGGTGGATTATCGACCTATTAGTGTCATAAAATGGTAACGAGCTCGTCCATATGCCTACATCAACTGAATACTCTTTAAAAAATATTAGCGAATTAAATGTTAACGTCAAAGAGCAACTCGTTAAATTTGTTATTAATGTTTTATGCTCGTTAACATTTTATGATTTACATTATGTAGCCACATGATTGAAGATATTCCTACCGGTCTTGGCACGAGGGTTACCGATTTGGCTCAGTCAGTAGAACGTTGGACTCAAAATCCAACAACTCAGGTTCAAATCCCAGGATCTGCACGGTCCTTGGTTAGATATACGTGTAGTTTCTAATTATCTTTATCTTTAAATACTATCATGCCAATTATTGTAAAAACAATGATTTTTCTGAAGAGACTTTGATAAAACTACGTTGTGTATATCTACTTTCTAACTGTAGCTTTGATATAAGATACTCCTACTGGTCTCAGCCAGTGGTGGGTGGAGGGTGGGGTGGGTACCCCTTTGACTCAGTAGGGCGTTGGACTCACAATCGAGTAATTCGGGTTCAAATCCCAGGTTCAGCACAGTCCTGTTACATAGGACTTGTTAGACATTTGTCAGTCAAATGTTGGTTGTCTACCTTGGTTTTCCCAGACAGATCATCCTAACATAACAGCAGAAACATGGTACAGTGTCCCCTCGATATAACGCTGAATTTGGGGTTCATCACATACCCCCAGCCTTATAGTACCCGCCTTATACGATAGTACAGGTAAATAACAAAAATAAAAATGGGATCCACATCTGATCCAGCCTTATATCCGAATCAGCTGTGTATCAAACAGCGTTATATCGAGGGGACACTGTATACACATTTTGTATGGGGATTTGTGAACAAAACATTGAGTTGAGCATGAGTTTGTACTCAAAAACGTTTCGTAATCTCAAGGCCAGCCTGTGATGGGGGACCATGAACCATATACGACCATCAGCCGTATATGCATGGCTATTGATTTGTCCTTTATTCAGGATAGGAAGAGGAGGTATTGACCTCATCAATAATTCATGAACGTTTCATGATGGCTCATTGATGGTCTATAGCAAGCAACTGCTGGGCGATTTGCTCACTGGCCATTAAATGTGAATTTGTCACTGTCCTTAGTGTTTGACAAATTTGCCTGGTCCATGTGGTATGTTTATATATGAAACAGAGAACCGTACTGATCCTGGGATTCAAACCTGAGTCCAACACCCTACTGACTGAGCCAAAGGGATATAACCCTGCTGGCCAAGACTAGTAGGAGCATCTTATATCACACCTTGCTACACATACATGTACATGTAGATCCTCTATATATGTATGATAGAACAATTGTCAGAACACCGGTTATAACAGGATGCATAATACCAAAAATGTCAGAATGTCCAGATATCGTGTTAAGAATGTTGAAGTAGTTCTCCCTATGGATACAGTTGTTGTTTGATTTTAATCTTCTCCGCATGTATCTCGACAAAGGCAGAAATGTTTGCTCCCACAGTGATTATCATAAGAATACGATGCACACACACATAGTGATGGGGTTAAATGATGTGGACAAATAGCTTTAGGCAATGAAGCTCTATAGGTTGTCAGCACACTACCTGGCATTCCTAATATTGTATCTCACCTCCATCACGGACAAATGACTGTCAAACAGATTTAGTCCAGAGATCCACGAGAAAATATTTACATTCTGAATGTATACCTTTCTTTAGAAATTAGAATGACACTTCTTTTATAAATTTATATACGCTTCCAGTGTTAGAAATTCAGAAATTCAGGCCCATATGTTAATGGTGGTCCAATCTGTAAATTGTAGGGGACCCACGTATACCTTTAACATTGCAGATTTTCAAATGACCCCCAGGAGACCCTAAATTCGAACACTGCTCTTCTGAAAACATCAGTTTACTGCAACATTCAGTGCTACAGATTTTGCGGGTTTCCTAAAAATGGTGGCTCTAAACCCCAATTCAAATAAATAAATCCTGACGTTAACTGACAAGCCGTGATATCGGTGAAAGAACATTGAAAGTGGCCGTAAACCTCAATTTAAGAAGAAAAAAAAGAAGAGAAAACAACAGTCATATAGTCTAATAGCTATACATTATGACTTTTAGTGAACTAATGGTCATAATGGAGAAATATGTATATTTCCAGTCTAAATACTGTCACCTATTGTCTTCTACAGTTGTTACAACATTATACACCTTCACACCATCACAAACTATATGTAGCTCTCATCAGTGTAATGTAGATCTGTCCACCTGTTGAAAACTGATTGAGGTCTCGCTGCTTACGATATGTTTCCCCGGCACGTAAATAATACATACAGAGACATGTATACTACTGTTCTGAGTTCACGTATTCTGTCATCAGCACCAAGGTGAATACAACACGGCTTTGTTTATTGATTCTTTCCCCGCATCATTGCTGAACACAATCAATGCATTGCAGTAGCTAAGTGATGATCAACGTAGAGATATATCACAATGCTAATACATCGCATTGGCACAATTTTCCAATATGCTAGTACAGTGCCCCCTCGATATATCACGGTCCGATGCACCGCAGATTCGGATATATCGCAGGGTGAGATTGATCCCATTTTTATTTTCGTTATTTCCCTGTAATATCGTATAAGGCGGGTAGTATAACGCATGGGGGTATGTCATGGACCCCAACTTCAGCATTATATCGAGGAGACATTATCTAAATATATTGACAATATAATATTGTTATCAGAAACAAGGAAATAACTTTTAATGTTGACCAAATTAGATTCCTCTGTTGTCTGTAGTGCAGTATGTGAATTGAGGCGAACTATGGTAAAAAGTGTTATGAACTAGTGGGATTTTGGTGAAATGTGCCTAGAAAAGGTTTTAGTGGCACTTTTGGGTAGAAGTTGGTAACCATGTATACTAGACTAATTTGAGTATATTGAATGTGATTATGGTTGTTACCAAGCTAATTTTGAGTATTTGACCTAATAACACTCTCCCTGGTGTATTATGGACATACACTGCTGTTTTGAGCACCTCCAGTTGCCTGCAGCAGGGAGAAGGTTAATCAGCACACACACAACATTTCACTGAATTAACAGAAATCCTAATGCAATTGTTAGGTATATGCATTAAATTATTACTCATACATGTACTAGGATTTGTATATCACAACTGTGATGTAATAGTGTTCACTTGTTAATACTTAATATGTATATGTGTTTTGGACACTTCAGTATGAAGTCCATCATCACTATGTATATTATATACTTGACAACCATACTACATGGATATAAAAGTCATAGGGGCACACTTGCACTCTAACCTCGTGTAGACCTGTGTCAACTCCCTATAGACATGTGTCAACTCCCTGTCAGTGTGTTCAGGCCAAGTGTGATGGCAGTCGTCCTATTGTCCAGTATGCTGACCCCGTGTCCACTAGCTTGACCCCACTCCCTCCTACTCCACCCATCCACACACTGACATAGCATCAGTGTGTGCTTCATTGGATGGGGATGGGGACTGCTGTCGAATAATTTCACCAAAATTGATTATAGATATAATAAATATCTGGAGACACTGTATGGTAATAGTGTATAATGTCAGGTGTTTCATGTGTTATGGTCTCATAGTCATCAATGGTAATATATGCAGGCACTGTATGGTAATAGTGTATACATGTCAGGTGTTTCATGTGTTATCGTCTCATAGTCATCAATGGTAATACAGTGTCCCCACAGCGGATTCTGATATAAGGCGGGGTCAGATGTGGATCCCATTATTTTTGTTATTTACCTGTACTATCATATAAGGGCTGGTACTATAAGGCTGGGGGTATGTCATGGACCCCAAATTCAGCGTTATATCGAGGGGACACTGTAGTAATAGTTGAGATTTATTTAACCTTCTCACTGCTGCAGGCAACCAGAGGTGCCCTAAAAAGCAGTTTCTGTGCCTAATCCAGCAGGGAGAGGGTTAATTAAGTTGCTGCAGCTACTGTGCACAGAAATATACGTGGATAACATGCCTTTATTTTGTATTTCTGGTGCATTCCAGTTGTTCATCGTCAAATGTGTTGGTTAGCTATGCTATTGTGCACATGGACATAGGTAGTCATTGTTAAGTAACTACTACAGATGTGTGACATTAGATGCATGTGACTGGTGTGATGATCAAGTATGTAATCAGGATAAACATAGTGACTGTTCAATGACTTATAAGAATTGTTTTTATGTAATGTTCAAGAACTTACATTGATTCTATTGTCTGTGTAACCGAGGACCATGCCAATACTGGGGTTCAAGCCTGAGTTGCTGGATTGTGAGTCAAACACTCTACCAACTGAGCTTACAAGATAGCACCTCTGACCTAGACCAAGCTACATCTGTTTATTATGGAAGCTTAAAGATATTATGCATGCTATTTAATGATAAATATTTTGAAAAAAAGTATATTTTCTTCTATTTTCATATACTAAATCATTCTAAAGACCTTCAGTTTACAAGAAATGAAATAATTGATTGAAGTAAAACCCTTGTGATTTCGGGTGATTTTACAACACTTCAATTGCTTGGCAAATCCATTGAAGCTATGCATGATTTCCTCATCTTAAAAGTAATAAAAGTTCAATGCTGAGCTGACAAGACTACAATAGGGTTGCTTTCAAGGCCAGTAGATGTGACTAAGTTGACAGTCAACAAAGCTCACCACCTAGGGCTTGTACAATGGTTATCTGGGCTGTTTTAGCGCTGTTTTAGCGGTGTTATAGCGATACCAATCTGTCTGTCTGCTCACCGAAGGTCAAGGGTAGGGTATGCATTGATCCTCATAGGAAACATCCCTCAAGGGTGAACCTCGCTTGAATGAAAATAATTATTATTATTAGTTCCATATTTATGAGAAAGCTGTTTGCTCTCGATCGATTGATTCATAAGTAACGATCATTTTTTTCAATGACACTTACTGGTATTCTGCACTGATGTGTTATTAATGTAGGTCTAGGTATCTGGAAGTTTTAGGTATAAGGAGTAAATTAATGTACCAAATGTCTAGGAACATTAACTTTAGTACAGGCCACTTTAACCTGGTTCATTAAACGATTTAAGTCGCAATGGGTTGTAGCTAGCTTGGTTGTAGAGAACAGGTTGTATCAGCAGAGGTTTATGCCTATGTTATGTATAATGACACCATTAGTCTATGGAATATCAGTTAAATGTGTGTTTACCCTGTATGCGAACTTACAGCTTGTACAGACCTGTGCACCCCAATAAAACGTGAAAGTGTGTGGATGCTCGCATGTATGTGTATGCGCATGTTTGCGACAGACTTGTTATTGAAGTCTGTTACTAATAGGGTGTCAAGTCCTCGAGACGCTGTTATGTTCACTTACAACACACTAAATTCCATTGCCTCACTTTACAGTAATTATCCATAACACTTTGCTATAATTTCTTACCGTCCTTAGGCCTACCGAATATTTGTAAATGTCATGGCTCATCTCCTACATTAATGTGTTAATTTATTTTCTCCTTCAATTGTGTTCATTTTTTTCTCTCCTTCAATTAATTTCACCAACAAAATTTCCTGTCATTACTTTCACGTGATGTCAAGTAACAAGTACTTCTAAGACTTAAATTGTCCGGATTATTAAACCCGCTTTTAATAGTCTCTAATATGTATTATTGAAAGCAATTCTTTTTGATAAATTGTATTTCGACACCTGGTAATATTTATCCATGCAATACCTCAAGTGCGCAGGTAGATTGCATAAACTTCTATTAAAGCCTAGTCATAATAAAAAAAAACTTAAATAAAAAAAAAACTATTATACTCGTTGTATCGTCACAAACCTGGTCTTCTCCTTGCTTTGTGTACGTATTCTTCGTGTGTTCCTACGGATGTATGCGCCACATTGTATAGGTGATATTCTTGAGTGGCAGCTCTTCAACTTCACTGAAGTGTTGATCGGTTTCAATGTACAATCACAATGTATTTACTGCTTCAAATACATTCTTAAATACAACCATTGGTATCTAATGGGTCCGGTTTATTATTAATGCAGTGGGCGTATGAATATCCATGTTTTGATTAGTTATTTTTATGTCACAAGTTTTATTGTATTACTGTTGATCAGAGCTTCCCATGAATTTGAATTTGCTCAGTGTGTTTACATCATAAATTGAACGTCTTTGTTTCAACCACCGTGAAAGGATCTAGCTCTTTATCCAGAGGGCTTGTCAGGGATTGTTACTTGGCAGTTGGATATTTTCCCCGAGTGTTTAAGGTCTCGGAAAGCTCTGACGTTATTATGCTTTGACAAGAATTAGGCGACGATTTACTCGTGGCTTAGGCCAGTGTGACATTGTCAAAGTGAATGGGAGTTAATATCAACAAATATTTGGGATGAATGGATACGATTTCATCACCGGTCTGAAGAACAAGCTGTGTACATTGGAGATGGGATGTATTTTCGTTCACAAGTGACAAAACAAGATATGCAAGTAGGATGACAAAAATAACTGGATGTTTACACAGTGCATTTTCAAAGCCTTGATTTAGAGAAATAACCTTGTGCATGTTATATTTACATGTATGTCATCAAGCCTGAAAGACAGCGATGGAATGAGAAATTCCTCAGATTGTAATCTGAACTCAGAATTTTTCTCTTGGGGTAAAAAAAAGATTCTATGGATACACACTGTTCCTATCTATGCTATTAAGTTGATCTCAGAGCTTATTTACTGTAAGTATAGAAGACAGAATGTGTATAGAAGATAGTATATACAAGACCAACCATCAGTGGTATGTGGGTTATACAAGGTGATCTTCTTTGTCAAGATTCATTATGCAAGGATGTACAACATCTCACAGTTTATTGCTAAAGGACTTCATATTAGTCGAAACATAGTAAACATGTTTGCCGAACTGAACACTATGTTATTAGAATTCATTACTGTGTGCAAGTGGATTAATATGATGAGCTGATTTCAGATTTACTGGAATCGTAGCATTGCAAGTTGGAACTCGTTCTTTCTACATAGTGATTGTGACAGTTTTTGGAAATAGATTTGATGCAAAATATTTGACAAATAGTTTAGTACATATGTACTTGTTATTATTAGTTAATGTGCTGCATCACATTCTCAGATTCATTGGCATGCTACATACATACATCCTGGCTAACAATTGGATTACCATGAGTATTGGTAACAGTCCCAAAACGGTACCATTGTGTTAACACATCAACCATGTCTACTACACAAAATGGACCATTTCAACAAACATATCTATGCTTTGAGGGGGCGTTTCTTGGATATTTCTGTTCATGAACTTCAAAGCCCCAGTGTGAAGGAGGGCGTGTGTACATGGACTGGCAAATCCACGTGATCATACCCATGTCCACGGTATTGTGTTTATATTTACCTCATCGCGAGGGGCAAGAAGATGAGGATGAGAATTTGTTTTGTTCTTCCTGTATGACCAGTGGGGTTAGCGGACTGGATTAGTGGACTGCGAGGTGAGGTGTTGCACCTCCTCTGACACTGCACCTCATTGACTGACTAAAAGCACACTAATTGACCCGCTATCACGTTCTGGAAGGAGGACTGTTTGGAGGACGTATATCTGCTGGCGTTCGTGCTTGTCAGTTGCAGAAGTACATGGATAATCCACCATATGAGCTGTCGACTGTCCGAGTGCGAGTTTAGAGAACGCAAATGTTTGGATTGTTGTGATTTCTTTTTTACCGTTTGGATAGCAATTCTAGGATTGGTGCTGATGGACATTGATATCAGTGTCTATCAGTGCTGTTGTCAGTGCTGTTGTCTTGACTTCATCGAAAGTGTTTCGGATAGAACAAGACCTATTGCCTTACCAGTTGGATCTCACATACCAGAAGAAAAAACAACAAGAAAATTAATGTCACTATTGAAATGATTCTTTCCATCTCACATCTGCGTGAGCAGAAAAGTAAAGCTTTAGTCAGATATGTTTAAATATCTGCTGGCTAAATAACTCAAGGAATGGACTGACCATAGATGGTGAACTACCTGAGGAATCATTTTACACATATACATTGAGGAGGAATTATTTTTGTGACAAGCATCACCCTCATCAGTTATTTGGGGTAACAGTGAAGCGGATATCAAATCATCTGTGTTCAGGATATCAGTATCGCGATCAGTGTACCAATAAGTGTTGGATCTAGGGAGGTAAGGCAATGCACAAAGGCAAAGAGTGTGTGCTAATGGCAGTGTATTGGTGTAGATAAGGACCAGTCACTGTGTTGTTTAGTGGAGAGATGAGCCACACTTTGACAAGAGTAAATGGCTTGTACTGATGTTCGTACAAAGGTGCATGCACTGATATCCAAACTTAAAACAAAATATGGAATTGAAACCAAGCGAATTGTCACACAGCTGAAGAGCTTTGCAAAGGTAAAGTAATATTTATTCACATATGATATCGTCTGTTGATCATGTTGATGAGTATTGGGTGTTAATTGCAGACCTATTAGTACCTGGGTGTCTTCAGAAATGTCAACATGATGTTTATTTCTTATCTGAGCGTATTTTAAATTGAAATCTACTTTTTGTAGCCAGAGTTTATTACTTTCAGTTAAGATCCTATAAGAACATAAATTTGATTCTCAACAATATTGTTTCCATCAGTAATTAATTTGTAATGATTTGTGCTCAATCATTTTCCTACAGAATATGGTATACATCTAACTATCAGTAACTGAAAACTATGCTGTAGAAGTCATAATTCAAAGGTGCAAAAAGAAAAGGCTTATTTTATTTGATTGGTTGTCTGTCAATTTTCAAAATATATATAATGTGAGTAATAAGATTGATGAGACCATAATGTCATGTTGCTTATAAGATATATCAAAATTATCCACAGCGTTTAATGGTGATTTGGAGAAAACATTGAAGTGGAATTTTAAGAATTTGTCAATTTATCACCAACCATGGTATTCTTTTAACACAAGTTACAGTGTACTACAATGACACTGTCTTACTCCATATTTTTCACGATAAAACAATATGTATTTTTTCTGCACCTCCTCTTCTAGCATAACCGAACGGCTTTACTGTCACTTGTAAATGTTTTATATCATCATGCATGCTGTGTGAAGACATGTATCATCTGCGATACTACCACTGTACGAGGAAGTTTCCATTCACCGTTGAAATCCAATTATAATAATGTTATTTGTCTGCACTAGACCACCCCGTATCCTCACTGGCAGGAGGATATAGACAGTGATAGGACAAACTAATGGTTTCATTCAAGTCTTAGTCGTTATCCATTATCTGTAGTATCAAGAAATGCATATCCTAACATTTAAGTAGAAGCTGCAGTGTAATACAGTGTACTGAGAAGAATCATGGATGAGGTGGTTCCTCCCTCTATAAACAGACCCATGAAGTACATGTATCACTGAAATACTGTGGAGACACCATTTTATTCTCGAAGAAACCTTGCTGGGTATCCCTTCACAAAGCTCTCTTAGCTACTACATGTACTAGGAGACCATAGAGCACTCTTATCTACTACATGTACTAGGAGACCATAGAGCTGTCTTATCTACTACATGTAATAGGAGACCATAGAGCTCTCTTATCTACTACATGTACTAGGAGACCATAGAGCTCTCTTATCTACTACATGTACTAG
>JAUTBQ010088645.1:0-16307 GCA_032361185.1 Lepetodrilus ovalis
ATTGTTCTTTCAGAATATGTAATAACCCCGATAGTGACCATTTTTCCCTATGCAAGTATGATCTTGCCCCTTTAACATCACGACTTGTCATTTTAAGACAGGAGGAATCCCGCAACTTTCGTAGTGCTGAATGTTGCAGTAAACCTGCGAGCACCAGCTGGTACTGACTGACCAAGGATGATAACTGTACAGTGCATCCTATCAATATTGCGTCAGAAATTTAACAATCTCATTCCAGCGATAGAAACTTACCTATTAAACTTACTAGCCCGAATAGTTATACAAATAACAAATGTTTACACAAAATATTTATTTCTAGGGGGCTAGTGTTAATTTCCATCCCTGTGATTCAAGTTCACTGGTTGCTAAAGTTCCCTGCTATAACAACATTGATCGACAGTATCTAGAGTTTTTTTCATATTTCTGTAGATTCTGGCAGCGACACTGAGCTGCAGATGGATGACACACAGTCGTTCATCACAGTGAGCCGGGGCGACACCAGGAACGTCCACATCCTCAAACTGTCGTCCTCTTCTCCGTCCCTGCCATTCACTGTCAAGGACATCAAACCCGACGTCAGTAGTGCCAAGGTAAGATGTCAGTGGTGAACTGGACTGTGAACCATCGGTAGTAGTATTTCCACTGAATGGCATTCTGGATGTCACAGCTTCCCCATCTGGTTACCGGGCATGAAAACAGACATATTAATCGACCCCTGGACAAATAAATCGGACGATTACCACATATCTGCAGAAGATTACCATACCTGAGTTAGCGGATTGAAATCCTATTGGGATATACGTCCATGGCTGAGCTAACTGTGTTCATGATCTGACTTCTGATTGGTTTATTCCAGTATCCAGACATCCTCCTGACCGAGGAGGAGCGTGACCTGTTGACGCGGGAGGGCGTGGCGCTGCCCACACACATGCCCCTCACCAAGGATGAGGAGCGTGTCCTCAAGGCCGTCCGCAGGAAGATACGCAACAAGGTGAGATAACAATCTACTTCAGATATACATGATATCTATAGTCAGAGTGGAACAACATTAGAACCAATGTCAAAGTGGAAAAATGTAGATTCAAATGTTGTCTTGGCAAATGGTCCCATGGCAACTTATTTTGTCTGATAAGGTAGCATTTTGCTTCAGATAAGTATTTAATTTTACTTTAACTTTTAATGTTATATTGCTCTTGTCAGTTTACGGCAAGAGAAAACGTGCACCAATTGTTGTAATAGACTTTCGAGCACTGGCTACAGGGCTCTAGACTAGCATATGCCCAGCATACAGGGGAAATTTATATTGCACTGCAGACAACCTATCTTTTAACATATATCACCTTTGGTGCCTTTGCAACTTTCCCTTACCATGCTTACTAGCCATGTGGGCAAGACGGTAACTCAAATTGTTAGTCTGGAGTCCTGGACTAATAACTGATAACTCTACTGTGACAATACAGACAGCTTGTCCTACAATTGCATTAAAGAATAACCTCCAAGCATTGATGTCTGGCCCACTGGTATGACACACAACACAATACTTCACCAGCCATGTAATAACGGTGGCTCCACTGTACTGTACGTTGTCGGTGATGTTGCAGGTGTCGGCCAAGGAGAGCAGGAAGAGGAAGATGGAGTACGTAGATGGTCTGGAGCATAGAGTCAAGCTGTGTACGTCGGAGAATCAGCACCTACACAAGAAAGTTGATGCCTTGGAGAAACAGAATGTGTGAGTTACACTTGTCCACAGATTGTCACCATTTGTATACTACAAACCTACTGCAATGTCAATTTGTCATAGTGCTGAGATATATCAGGGATCATAATTGACACTCACCCACTCCATTTCTCCCAATGCTATAACAGGGGTTAATACTAGCACTAGTCCTGTAGCCAAAGCCCAAATGCCCAATGCTAAAGGTATACTAAGGACTAGTAGAAATTTAGGATTCATTTGGCTTTTACTATATGTTATCATTATCAGGACTAGTGCTCCAAAATGTTAGTATTAACCGCTGCTATAAGGGCGCGTGGAAATTCATGACATTGGTTATTTGTATCACTATTCGGGCGAGTCCGTTTTAAAGTTGCTATCCCTGTATATATGACCATGAAATATCTGTGCAATTACCATTAGACTCGTAGTCATAACATCTATTTACATATCGTGTTAGCGAGCTATGTTATATTTGTAGAACTAGATTTAAGTTACCATCATAGCCACATTGTATTGTGTCCCTGAATTCACGACTGACTGACTTGTTGTGCAGGTCGTTGTTGATGCAGATGAAGAAGCTGCAGACGCTGGTGATGTCCAAGTCCCGCGGTCCTGCTCAGACCACCACGTGTCTCGCCGTCCTACTCTTGTCCTTCGCTCTGCTCGTCATCCCCAACTTCAACCCCTTCTCTACTAGCAAATCCATCTCTGATCTCAAACACCTGCCAATGCCTGGTGAGTTGGCTTTGATTAAAATTATTCAGTACCACAATTTATAGCCCGCGGGCTATACGTTAAAAAAGTATAATTTTTTAGGAAGGGGGGCGGGGCGGGTGGTACAGGCTATTTACGGCTGCAGCCTGACAGTTTACACAATAAAATGAAAAACAAACCAAAAAATGCAATATTCACTTACATATTCATGTTATCGGAACTTTTACTTGTCATTTTTTTAACGACCAATTCTGCCTTCTGGAAAGTCTAGTTTTACAAACGTTCTTCTAACATGGTCCAATACGTCGTATAGTAGAGCAGCTAGGGGGCAAAATTGTCCAAAACGTCATTAAAGCGTGAAATTTGGTGTAGAGGTAGATGTTCTCGTTTTCAAGTTATACACTGCGGGCATATACGTTTTGAAATTGATATATTTGGCCCCCTGCGGGCTATACGGTTTAGCAGGCTACCTGCAGGAAATTACAGTAGATTTGTTAAGTATTTTTAATAGTTGCTATTGACCAATTTCAACCAATTCATTAATAATATATTTCATAATTTCTGGATACTTTTTGGAGAGTAAAGTAAGTAAACATACTGTTCGATGTTGCAGGGAAGTCCAGGAGTTTGTTGCACAGCAACGAACCATTACCAGGAGCTGAAGAGGACCCGTACGGGATCTCTCTCAAACCGGGGCCCCCGTGGGATGCCAAATCTCCTGCTGTTCACTTCGTCAAGTCGAGAGTATTCTACGACGATCCACCCAGTGATGACCCTGATGTTAACGAGGCTTACGAAACTAACGACACATCAGAGGTCGAAGTCAACATGCTGCAGAGAAATGACGATTTAAGTGCCGTGGTTCGTGAAGGAGAATCAAATGATACTGGAGATCAGGAAGGATTTCCTCACACACCAAATAAATTGAAAGAAACAGACCCTGTGATGTAAACTGAAGAACAATTATGTGCAAATTTGGAAACATATCTTACCACTAACCATGATTTTTACATGATTATGGCCATTTGGATGTTTTGTTTTTGCCCTTTGATCAGAGTTGCCAATAGATATTCTCCATCGAGAGCACTCTATTGTTCTGGGATGCTAGAGTAGAGGGTGCACAGTCACATTATCTACGGATTCATTCTCAACACATTGTAATCATGAACAATTGACAAAGATAAATGGCAGTTTTCTGAAATAACGTGCATTGATTAATATAGGGCTCGACAGTAAAGATTGACGGCCTGTCTGAAACAGGACCATGCCGATCCTGGGATTCAAACCCGAGCTGCTGGATTGTGAGTCCAACGCTCTACCGACTGAGCCAAAGGGGTAACCCCGCTGGCCGAGACCAGTAGGAGCATCGTATATCACACCCGGCTACACAGGTATGATCCACAGGCGGACATGTAAATTAACCCAGATTAACGAGCCTTTTACCTACAGTTACAAGTCCGACAGGGCAAAGGGACAGGTGCCTAAAGAAGTTAATGTTGAGCCCTGTTGCTATTGATTTTACCTTTGGTCGTGCCATATATAACTTTCTCATTGTCATGCTCAAGATATCCCCCGACTAGAAGAATTGGTTCCAGACACCTCAGGTCTCGTTAAATTCAACCATTTATTTGTATTGCAAGGTTGCTAATGTTTCAATAACATTTTATTAACTTGTTTTCCACCTGAATTTGGCCACCTTGAAATCTCAGGTATTGATATGGGATCATACCTTGTAAGAATTGTCACTTTCATCATGATTCAAGATTTGATTTGTGGCAGATACAAGTGCTTATCATGTGCCTCACTGTGGTAGTGGATATACTGTCTGCGGTGAAAGGAACGTCCTGATATATACACCGTCCTGATATATACACCGGTGTATTCGTGTTACATTGAAAACTGGACATTCAGGTCAACGGTCGATGCTGACTACGCCTAAATCTTGTTCAAACATGTAATTGTGGTACTTTGTTTACAAGAAATACTGTTAATAAGTCCAGATATTATTTAGCCATTCTAAGAGTAAACAACATGGACATGGTCCACCATCTATTGATCATCATTTCTTGTTTGGAATGAATTCATCATTAGTTCACATCATTACTAGTCTCATGCTGGTTCATGTCCCACTTGTTGCGTACCTATATACTTATTGTAACATGTTGTATATGTATTGTTGCATGTTGTATATGTATTGTTGCATGTTGTACATATACTTGTCAAAGTTGCCTGTTTCACATTCTGCATATCTTTGTACTTGTCTATGGAGACTATTCATGGAAATGTTTAAGGAAGTGAATAAAATGTGTTTGTAAGATGTGCACTTTGTTTTTGCCTCAGTCACCTTGACCCAGGGTGCATTCATCAAGCTCCACTACTTTTTGCTACATAGCCTACTGAAGCCGTGCAGTCAACAATACGTATGCTATGTACATGATGTATGAACTATTTTTGTTACGGGTCTGTACCGCATATTATTTGTAGGAAGCGATGCACACGAAGCCGTTCAACAAACTACTATTAGTAGCAAAAGTAGCGTAGTTAATATAGCGCAGCGTGAATGCACCCCTGATGTTTGAGTTCATTCTCCCAGTGCTTCAACTAGAACATCACTCAAGGACCTTTCTGTTGGGAATCTAAACATTACAGATATTGGGACAAGATTGCTGTATAGTCAAATTAAGATTGTGGTCAGCTTGGCGACAGTACATCAGCGACCAAAATTAACACTAGTCCGCTAGCCCAGGCCATTTCTCCCAATACTAAAGGTACTAGTATCCTAAGGACTAGTAGAAGTTCATGTATTTTGTTATTTGTATCACTATTCCACTAGTAGTAAATTTCTATCCCTGCAGTACATGCATAAAAAAAAAAGACAGACTAGAACATAAAAACAAAAACTAGGAAATTGTACCCATATTTATATAATATTGACCTATATTTGTACATGGTTGACCACATCAGGTTTTACATTTGTAATGTTTGCAGGTTTATCATGTTGTGGTCTGTTAGTTTTGCCGACCGACATTCTTTATATGAGTAACTAGTCCCTTGCCCATGATCTCAAGGTCAGCAATGATGGCATCAGTGTTCACTTCCATCTCGATGTCTTCCGAGTTTGAGCCGCATCCAACTGGCATTCGACAAGTCAACTCGGACGCCTGAAATAGATCTTACCATGGTCACAAACAAACTTATTATTCTCATAAAGAACATCGCTACTAGAGGCATAGCTGGGGATACATGTAACAATCGGCTTCCTGGCAGAGGAGACTTACCTTAAAACTTGTCTTCTCCGCTATCGCTGGTTTCCACACCACACCTATGAAGGATCCCCCGTACCGGTCGTGGAAGAACAGTGCAAGGTCTCCGAACACCGCCTGTCGGACAGAAATGAGCGAGTTGCCATGACGCTGACAGGTGGAGCTAGTATGAGATACATAGGCCTAGTGGCACACGCGCGAGTGACGGGTGGTAGAACAGCAAGACGACCTACCCGGAGCTCCTTCAGGTACAACTGCACCGGGTCAAAGTCCACGACTGGCATCAGTCTCTGCCAAGTGTTCTCGGAGCTGCGTACAGGAATACTGGTTGCCACGGAGATGTCCACAGCCTGATGTTGTCGAGGGAGATGTTTTAGTTTCAAGTAGATTATCAAATCAAACACATCCAGCGCAGGGCGGAATATTGTCTGCAAATAGAAAAAATGTATTAATTAGCTAGGGTAACATTTCATACATTCACTACAAAGTTCCTAAAACATGCTCTATATCGAAGTAATAGTCATACACGTACCTTGAAGTCTGCGTCCATGAATTCCTCCAGGACCTGCTGTTCCAGCAATCGTACCGACTCCCTGGCCATCAGCGACAGTCTGTGTAATATTGGCGCTGTCGGTGAGGCGGTGGTCCAGTGGCGACTGCCTGGGTCTTGGGGTGTACATATGCTCATCAAGGGGAAACTATCCCGCTTCTCCGTAAATCCATTCTGGATCTTTGACATTTCATCTTCTGAAAAAATTACCCCATCAAAATGGCTTGAGAAATAATAAATAGAAATGTTCTATTCAAAATATATTAAATGCATAAATTTTATTAACCTACTCTAATTCAAAATTTCAAACAATACTTACTGGAGAAATCATTGTTTAGGTTGACAATGAGAGGTTGAGACTTCCAGTCAAATGTTGACAATGTCCCAAGGAATCTAAGAAATCCAACTATGGGCGACCTAAAACAATATTTAATATCGCATTAGCCTATGGGTCATGTTAATAATTGTTATTCTGTAAATAAAAAAAGTTAAAAGAAATTTTCAAAATTGTAAAATAAGGAATAAAATGTTTACATTTATACCATATAAAGTATATATTTCACTTCTATTCACTAGTACATCAAATCCAAACAATTCCAGGCAACAGTTTATTCGTTACGTTGAAGCTGAAATAGGGTGGACAGCTCTGTGCTCTACCTACCCTGGAACAGTGTATGGAGCTGGGCTGATGTAACTATGGGCAACAATCAGTTCCACTGCCTCTTCCTGGATGTCATCTAACATCATGTGACTAGAAATCCATCTCTTGGCCAATCGGACAGCCCCACTGAACGTACCGTGCAGCTGTTGAAGCCTGTAACAGAGAGGTGTAGGCCACAGATGAGAGGTGGAGAGGTCACAGTGGGTGTTACGTAGAGGCAAGCTAATGACAATGACTTGTGTTACGTCGCAACTTGTAACTTTCACCCATAGGCGACGAAGGTAGAGGCTAGAGTTGGGAGTGTCAAATGGAGGTTATTAAGTTGGCAGCTAATAGTGGCATTTTATTTGTCAACCTTGCACCTAAACAGTGTGCTGCTTTGGTCTACTTCTCCCGGCTAGGTCGTTTTATTTGACAAGCTACCCGGCAAATTTCTAGCCGAAGTGCGTCGATATCTGGTGACCGACACATCTCGGCTAGATTCTGCTGAGTAGACTGAGCCAGGTTACGCCGGATTGTTTTATTTGCCATCTCGCTGTCACATGATGCTTTCTGCAAATCGCGCAGCCCTAGTACTATCACTACAGCTCTTACACACTAAAGTCATTACCACCGAGCTGTAGAAGATCTATTCGGAAGGTCATGTGACATGCAAGTTGACCGTCTCACCCATGCAGTGTGCTGGTCAGTTTGGGCCGTGCGCTGTACTCTCGTTGTAGACGGAGAGACTCTTCTGTGTCCCGAGACACGATGCTTCCATCAGCTGTTGTCGACATCTTGTGCAAGGCAATCTCCTGCATGTGACCAATCACCAGTCGGAACACAAACCCGTCCTGGGAGAAAAACAGATTCGCTGCCCGTTCAATGTCATACCATCATGAAGATATCAAACACCAAATATTTCTCAATAATTTCAGATTTATTATTGTTTTCAAATTATTGTGTCCTCTTAACACCAATAGATGATTTAGGTCTATAATGGAAGTTAATCATGCCGCCAATGATGCAAGACATGGTTCCTACCTTGAGCACATCCAGGTGAGTGGGAGTTACTTTAACATACAACGACGCATCTTTCTTCCTGACCGCCTTCGACAGCTGGATGAAGAATGCGGCCTTGACACGACGGACGGCCTCAAGGTCATCTGGCCACTTCCCACTGGCCTCCAGACGACACACCACTGCGAGACAACAGCCACACTCAGTACAGACTATTACTTCCTTCAGTATTAACCATTAATATTAGAAGTTGGATTTGTTTTCAACGATCATGATAGGAAATCCCAATGAAATTTGCTGACTGGTAGTTACTCTGGTATAATCCCGTATTCCCTCCCCAATACGCAACTCACCCTGAAGAGTGGGCAGATAGAAAGGTGTCGCTCGGTCTGGCTGAGGCACGAACTCGGACCCTGAAGAGGCGTCGGCTGTCTGGATGTTCACTGGGATGGCAGGCATGGCTGGGAATACCTGGGAATTGGAAATCCAAACAAATACAAGTCTGGGAATGCCTCGGTATACAAAATTATACACACATTTTTCTTTTTCAATCAAGAAATCATGGTATTTTCAAGTTGCCATTCATGTCATTTGTACAGAAATCATATCAAACAATTTGATGCAACCTTGGTATGAAAATACTTGCCGAATGCCAAATGTAAGACTTAAACATCGCAGAATTCTTTGTACATGGGACACTCACCTCAGAATAGCGGAACACCGGCGACACTCCCTGCACACTCTTGATGTTCAAAGGGAGGCCACCCAGTTGGTGGAGGAGCTTACTCAGCTGATCCAACGATTGGACGATGGCAAGGTGTTCCTCCTCCCCTGTGCCGTACACAGAGTTGTCTCCCTTCGGCTTGGGGGCGTGGAGGAGGGGGTCGAGGTTGTGACTCACAAAGTGAAGACTTGAAGGTGGTATGCTGGCATGCCTGAATCATATCACAGGACTTAACCACTAACTGCCATAGTGTGCATAGCATATATAGCCAGATCAATTTTCAAAAACAATTATATCACATTGCTATCTAAATCCATAACAACATAGACTTGGGTATTGCTTCATGAAACTCTCATATCTAGCACCCTCGCAGCGACCTGCAATGCAGTCAGACCCAGCTATACCTGATACTGCAGTTTTTGTTAAGATATGATCAGTAAGCGAAACAACCGGATCATCAGATCAATCACTTACCGAGTTTAAGTATTTAGTAGAAAATCTGTATTTGTTAAAACTTGACCGGAAAGCGAAGAAACAATAATCAGGGAGAGCGTTATAATGGGGTCTGACTGTACACAGTACTTACAACAGTGTTATGGTATGGGAGCTTCGTGGAACAATACACTGATCAATAAACTAATTAAGCAATACTTAAATAAACATGATAATATAACAATAATGCCAACACCTACAGGATAATGTTACATGATAGTGTTGGAGAGAGTTTCATACAGACCTGTTCAGCATGTGCTTGATGACCCGAGAACAAGCCAGTCGTCGTCTAGATACCAGCGGCGACATCGTCCAGACCACAGCCTCACAGATACTACTATCTTGAAACCGCCGCAGTTCAGATTTCTCGCCCCAAAATTCACGGAACTCTTGAGCCTGAAAATAGTTATGCGCATGATTAACATTAGAATTCTAATCCCGATAGATCAGTGTCAGTGAGGATTCCTGCAGTTATAGGTTACAATGTGTTACTGTTACTGCTCATACATCAGCGTGGTGTGCGACACTAACACTGTTACTGCTCATACAACTGAATCGTCCCATGTACACTAACCGCCTGAGACTGTGCAGGAGGCCCCTTGTCTATGATGCTGTTAGCTTTCTCTGCGTTAAGTAGAAGTCCAAATGTCAAGGTCACCGGGGTGTCAAGGCCAGGAGCTGTTGTGTGGACATCCCACTGAAAGGATCAGTAGAACATGCAGCTTATGTTTTTCCTTGCATCAAGCATATTCATATTCCACTGTCTCCACATAAATATCTGCATTGTGAATGATCTGATCCATGGAATATCCACTGGTGCTCTGTTTACATGTCTGGACAGATTATCTCACGCGTGGAGTGTCCACCAGTGTCTGGACAGATTATCTCACCCATGGAGTGTTCACCAGTGTCTGGACAGATTATCTCACCTGTGGAGTGTCCACCAGTGCGGGCTGTAACAGGTGTATGCGGCCACCGAGTGACTTCTCCATGAGGGCACACAGAGCGGGGAGCGCGGCGTGGACGTAATGTCCGCCCAGGTCCAGGAGTCGATCCTCCGCCTTCAGTCTGCCGACAACTCTCTCGACGTCCTCCAGACACGAAATACTGCCAGGTGAACAGAGGCAGTAGAAGTGAGCATTTCAATACATTCTGTACAAACTACCTTAGAACTATCCAGATAAAATTATACGTTTCTATTGGATAATGAGACCTAGTACTCATTTAATTTTTCTTTTAATTGGGGATTAGAGCCACTTTTGTGATTCTTTCACGTATCACGGTTTGTCAAATTAGAACAGGAGCGAGTGAGTGAATGTGGAGTTTAACGTCACTGCAGGAATCTTTCACCCATTTGCGACGAAAGTTAGGACAGGAGGAAACCTGCAACATCCGTAGCGCTGAATGTGGCCATAAAGATGCTAGCATCAGCTGGTACTAATAGACAAAAAACGTTTCTCATTCTATATATGCAACCAATAATTTGTGTGAACTCACTGCAAGATGTGGTCAAACTTGCGGACGAACGGTACTGGTTTAAGCAGTAGTGTCTCGAAGGCATTGATGTCAGATCCCTCCAGAAACTTGATGGCAAGGTCTGCTTCATGCTTCACCTAGGGGCAGACAACCCAGCAATATGAAACTTTGACTTGACTAGCATATTTGCAACTAATGATGGCACTTCCTTTTCAATTAGTTTGTACTTTCGTAAACACGTCAACAACACAATGAGCCCTACATAGTACCTACCCTCTTGTACACAGCCAGTGTGACGTTGTAGGACAAATTGAGATAGCCGCTGGGATCTACAAACACGACATCACAGCATTGTTGGAACGCATCCATGGTGGGCAACTGTGGGTCGGTCCGATCTGAACACATGGAGGGTGGGGTATCCACCCAGTCAGTGCTCGCTGCAAGGGGAGGTAACTTGATTAAACAACATCTACGATTAACTATCTGCTTCTCCATCCAAATACATGTAAATATATTTGAAATTTCATAAATATTTGGATAAAATTGATTGTACCCCATTCAGTTCATTTACTGATACCTCTAGAAGATCAAAATCAAATTTTCTAGGAAAGACCATGACATATCTTCTCAAAATTGTACCACCTACCTAGACTAACGAGAGTGTTCCGCATGACTTGGTAGCTGCTCATATGGCGGTGCAGTTTCCGTGACGACAGAAGATGGACGACATACATCGACATGATGAAGTGACTGAAACACCCATAACCCTGCAAGACAAACATGAATTAATTAGCATTCAAAACAGCTATAGAAAAACAGTAAAGTTATACATGTAAAGTTATACTGCCTTGATTCTCCAGTCCGTACCTTGTCCAACTCACGCTGTCGCAGCCACACACACAACAGTCTGATGCCGTCACGGACCCCAACCGTGTCGGACTGACCGCGACGTAGACACTCATGGTGGGAGTCGTACAGCATGTCCTGAAGGATGCCCGAGTTGTAGACCGGGGTGGGGCTGAGACTGGTGTCTGAAACATAACACCACCAGCTAGCTTACATTGTCATACACCACCAGCTAGCTTACATTGCCACACACCACCGGCTGCTTTGCATTGTCATATACCACCAGCTAGCTTACATTGTCATACACCACCGGCTAGCTTACATTGCCACACACCACCGGCTGCTTTGCATTGTCTTAGACATCCAGCTATCTTACAGTGTCCAGTCTACAATCCTAGACTCAATATTGACGAGTGGTTAACAATATGCAAGAGGAACAGGAGACGTTACACTTACCATCAACGTCTGCCTCGTCTTCCTCAGCATCACAGAACCAGGACTTGCGGACATTGTTCTTGTCGACATTGAAGCGGGAGAGTTTGAATGCTCCCCTGGGTAGTCCGATGTGGAGATGTACCTCTACAGGCTTGCCATTCTCACCTGTAGTAACACACAACACCTGTAGTAGTAATAATAATAGTAATAATAATAATGATTGCAATTATATAGCGCATCTTTCACAATGCTCTGTGCGCATATGAGGCCGCACCATGTCCAGTGCGCAGTTCGCTATGAACACACATCAAACTGGACATGGCAGGCAGAAGTCCTGCTGATAGAAGTGGCTTTTGAAAAGATGAGTTTTAAGTTTGGCATTGAATGATTGAACACACAACACCTGTAGTAACACACAACACCTGTAGTAACACACAACACCAACACCTGTAGTAACACACAACACCTGTAGTAAAACACAACACCAACACCTGTAGTAACACACAACACCTGTAGTAACACACAACACCTACTGGAATTAACCCTGAAAACAGTCCTCAGTGAGTACACCCGCTCCATAGCTACATAAACAAGAAATCTCCACTTCACATCCAAGCAATTTTACCTTTCACGTGTACAGCAAGATATGGACGCAGGTGGTTTCCATGGTGATAGCTGTACTTGAGGTCATGTACGAGGTCACTGTTCTTAAGGTGAACTGCAATGGCTGCCAGATACAGTGCTCGTTTTCGTGGATACCGTTGGTTCAAATAGTCCTTAGCCTGGACACAAACCTGCAAATAAACAATGTCCATGAATACCGTAACTATCAGTATCGAGGTGCTGGCCATGACTGGCAGAAATATGAACATTAATAACACCCAGATACTACTGTTACCACGGTCAGTCACTGTGAAAGAGTTAGTTTATAATGTTTCCTAAAAAATTGTTCACCCATATGCGATGATTAGAATCAAGAAACCTTTCGTGCAGTTCTCTACTAGAACAAATTTAGGTGGACATCTAAACATGCGCGAATATCAACTCTGGGGGTCATAGGTCACCTTGGGTATTTCTGCCACCAGGTCCACGTGGGTGTCTGGCTTGATGCACGTCCCGAGGGCGAAACTCCCCACACACGTCACCGATGTCGGCGCCAAGAAGTGAAACTCTCCCTTAGTGACTTTAGGAACTGCCACAAATGGCATCTTTACTTTGGACTTTTTCAACCATTTTGTTTCATGAATCTGAAAGAGACAAAACAAATATTAGTCATTAGCAGAGTTCACATAACACTCACCCGCTCCATTCCCCCCTAATGCTAAAGGTATCCTAAGGGTGAGTAGAAAGTCATAACATTTGTTATTTGTATCATTATTCGGGTGAGTATGTTTTAAAAGTTAGTTTATATCTCTGCATCTTGACTAATAAACATACCAGTAGTAACATAGACAAAAGCATGGAAAATACACGAAATACAGTGATAAACATTATACAAAGAGCAAGGGGCTGCAAGAGCAACTCTTCAGAAGGATGTGTGTATCAACAGATGGACAAAGCGAGTCAGGTTACCACGGTTACCTGGTGGGATACTCCGGCCGGCAGAGACAGTAGTAGAACTTTGAGTTTCTCCACAGTTGTCTCCACTTGTTGTCTCCTCCGATCCTTCAGGGACACCTCAGCTAGTAGCTCAGACACCTAGGTTTCAGTGATAAAAGTTCATTCAACACTATCCAAGTGATCTAGAACATGATACAACACTATCCATGTGATCTAGAACATGATACAACACTATCCATGTGATCTAGGTGTCAATTTGATGTCTAGGGTTTCAAATTATAGTATTTTCACAAGAAGAAAAGAAATATGATTCAATAATCTAAATATTTATTTTACTTCACATTTTATGTGTATACGTTAATTAATAAACATCATAGACTATCCACACATGTCACTGTGTGTATTAATGAAGCTGTCACTAAATTTATGTACTGTAAACAATGTACATCTGTGTATCGTTTCACAAAGCTCTCTTATCCACTAAGAAACTGGTAGCGCTCTCTTTTCCGATAGCTAATACACTGCTGAGAGAGCGCTACGAGTCTCTTAGTAGACAAGAGAGATTCGTAAAAGGATAACTTGATTAATAACATGATAGCAACAAACCTGAAGTTTGAATAAGTTGGACTGGAACAGACTTTCAGCTTCTTTCAGTGTATTTAGCTCATTAGCAGTTGGGGACTTGAAAGATGATGTTGCCAGTTTGGCCAACTTGGATGGCGGGCTATCAGCAGAAACACCACCATCCTGACCTCCATTCACATCATCATCATCATCCCCATAATCATCATCATCATCGGGGTCATCCAATAGGTCATCATCCGACTGCAGAATATGAGAAAATGAAAAGTAATCGGATTCACTTCATATTTTGCACAATAACTGATGATTATAACTGATATATCATATAGGCCAAAAAATATATATTAAAACAATTGATTTTGGATGTCATGTATGGACAAGACTGTATACTACCGAATGCATGTTAATGTAGTGCAAACTGATGTTGCCCTGATCAGAACCAAATTAATATTATAAAATTGTGAGAGGAAACTCAGGAATCATCAACTATACTGTAAGCAGGTACTCAGCCCAGTCATTCGCTGTCATTAGTTGAGCTGAGCAGGCATATAGCTATATCATGTATACTGACCTTAACCAAGGGTACCAAAATGGATGTTATTATACATGTTCAACATATATGTACTAGGCTATGCAATAAATTTCATATTAAAATTTCTTACCCATAAGGGCAAGCATATGTCGGTTCGTAATATATTGATACAAAGCATACGGTCAGTATCACTTGACACACTTTTCTGTAATGTGATTGGCTGACATTCAACTCTAACCTCGCTACATAACAATGCAGACAATGCATTGACGTCGTAGGTGCATTGTGACGTCACAGAGTATACGTCACAAATATTTGTCAATTTCGGCATAGAATCGGATACGTTTGATCAAAATATGTGTTCTTTTGACGAAAACTACATAAATTACACTTTGGGTAAGAAATAGGATACTAACCTCGCTTCCATTTCGTATCAGATGTATGCCCTCATGCCATAAGTTTGGTTTGGAGCTCGCCAAGGTGTAGGTAATATAAAAAAAGAACCTGCACTTTTTCAAAGTATTAATTCGTTCATTTCGGAGAAAGTGTAGGAATATTTGAAAAACACATACACTTTCCCTTCATATTTGTATCCTGAAATTCATCAAATACATGTGCCCGAACCTGGGATCGAACCAGTCTGGTCAAAACATAATCTTGATTTGACAATCGCAACCACAGGACCAAATAGCTGACTGAAGACAAGACCATTTGTTCATCTAGTTATATGACTGATTCAAGGAAGTCATGTGGCTATGTCACGTACACATGCTACAACAAAACCATGTGTAGTATGAAATAATTGTTCATCCAAAAGCATAAATAGCTGATGAGGGTTCCCATGGGTGATCTGGCATGTCAATGATCTAGTACAACTTACACTATGTTACACATCTATTTTATCAGAAATTACATAGATTTTACATTTAAATGGTATGCCATGTAGTACTCAACCGGAAGATGGGTACAAGACAGTTACACCCACACTTCCTCGGTGTATCGGTCAATATCCCAACAGTTTTGGTCATGATGCCTCCTTGGTTACCCTCTCGGAGGCTCCACGACTAAAACTGTAGGGATATTGACCAATACACCTCGGAAAGTGTGGATGTAACTCTTACTTGTGTGCGACTGTGTGCATAATATATGGATTGAAAATGCTTAGTTTTCTTTTTTAGTTGGGGTTAAGAGACACTTTCAAGATTCTTTCATTTATATCATGTATTGTCAGTTTTAGTGCAGGAGGGGGTATGGTAGAAATACACCTGACAGAGGATGGCAGGTAATGTTGCTGTGTCATTCAAGTCACTGAAATAGTTAATACGTATGTTTAAAGGCAGGAATTCAAGGTGAAAATAGATAGGATTTATTCATAAGTATTTTGGAAAGAGGTATCCCACCTTATTGGTCAAACTGCCCATCAGAAAAGCAATCTCTCCTCCCTTAGACACACCCACTACACCGATGCCCAGTGAATGGATGAAACTCTGACCAGAAAACCAGTCTACTGCATCCTGCAAACAGAATAATACCAGTCACATTGTACACTCACTTGTTTATATCAGATGGTGGGATTGAGTTAGTATACCGTGTAGTGTCCAGTCTTCGGGGTAACCTCGCTTTCGTAGCAACTACTAAAACACTACGTCCGCTTCCAAAACTCAAAGAATCGGGCCACCTGTTGGAAATGTTTGACGCCTGACATTTCCCCCGTTATATCGTGCAGAATTTGTAATAAAATGTCATCAGCAAACGT
>JAUTBQ010088756.1:0-16300 GCA_032361185.1 Lepetodrilus ovalis
TAAGGCTGGTACTATAAGGCTGGGGGTATGTCATGGACCCCAAATACAGCCTTATATAGAGGGGACACTGTATCTGTGCAAGTGCATACAATACATTAAGTTGCTTGCATGGTTTAAGAATTAATACAATATGGCACCACCCCCACCACCACCCCTACATAAACTTCCTACTCCCAACCTTACCCCCTCCAGTGTAAAAAACAGTATTTCCCATCACGTATTGAATCTTTTTTTGTTCTTTTATGTCGCCATTTGAATGTATGGATGAATCCAGGAAATTTATACTAATTCCATTGGAGTTTGAAATATTCGGAAACGTGCCTTTATTCTGAAGATCAATTCCAAGATCTGTCTTCAGATCAGAGACAAGAAGAGGGTGAAACGGGAATCTCGAAAGTAATCGATGTCCGTGGCGTCGTACAATCAACAAACAGATACCCGACATCGTCCGAAATGACTATCTCAATCAATATTGATGAATTGTTCGGTCCCAGGTTTTGTGCCAATTTCTTCAGACAAATCGAGACAGTCATCAATACAGCAAACAAATACCATAGCCACGCCATGCCAAACCACACCAATTCATTCTGCCGATTTATCACGTGATCCGGAGATTTGCCATCTTGTATTAATTCTTAAACAATGAATTGGATATTTTCGGATTCATTTATCAAAAGCTATTCCATCCTGAATGTAATGTATGCAGTCTATAGGTAATACTCTACCAATTAGTGGAAGTAGTGGTACGCCAGTCGAACGTACATAAGATTGGGCCAGGGATTGGTTGAAATTTTGAAAGCACTTCATATACTATCATGTACCTATGGATAATATATCTGGTATTCTAAAAACATGCCAGCTTTATATTTGCATAAGAAATAATTACAACTTGGATCCATTCATCTGAGGTGTCTACCTTTAAAATTTAGACATTCCAGACGACTGCAGTTTGCACGGTCACCTACTTCCGGTTACTGTCTACACAAGAAACGCTGGGAGATCTTTTTTATTTGTGAGTTTCCAGACTCTGCAGATGATGGACTGTTATGTCATGTGTGGTCAGGTATTGTGGTTTCCTTCCTAAATGTTATATCAATCCAAACTCTACCATTGTGACCTATGGAAAAGTATTTGGTTGTGCAATACCTATACCATAGATGGATACTTGTTAGATTTATTGATAAAATATTCTAATACTCTTGACAGGGAAATACTAGTAATTCGTAACGGGCGTTCACTTTCAGGAGTTCAATCTGCAGTTCCTTCTATAATTTTGTGGTTTACGGTAATAATATTTAAATGCAATTAATAATCCAAACATGGTTTCAAAGGACCTTTCCCTATATAGTTTTACCTGTTACTTTTAAAATGTTCCAAGTTGTATCATGTTTATTCATAATTTCAGGAATACCACCTGACTTGCGTAAAATTAGAAAACTGGCAATTTGTCATCCATCAAAAGCCTTTTTGTAAATTGTTAAGCGAACATATGGCCCATTTTCACAAACACTGAAGTTTGCATGAATCATGTCTTACAATAGCCTGTTTCCATTCTTGTGTGAATAAAATGTTGAAAAAGTTGTCTCTTGTTAATCATGATGCAATATGACGTGATGTCATTTATCTATTGTATGGTATTCTATTCTGATATATTGCCATCAATCAGAAAATATTTATGTTTTATTAGTCATCTTCCTCATGCAAGTACAGCCTCATTTAATGTCATATATGTAACTTTTGCTAAACCTTTAGGCAATTTTATGTCATTAACCCCATCTATAACAATTTAACCTACATATTTTCTCTTTCATTAAAGTCTGTAAAACTATTTAACCTAAATAGTTCCTTTCATGAACACTTGCACAGTTGTGTCACACTGTGTAAAAATTCACAATATGTTCACAATATAGTGTCACAATGTAAATTACTGTCATTGCACAATAGTGAAAAGCATGGCTGCACAATAGTAATGTGACCTTAATGTAAATTACTGTGCTGCAGTAATATATGTGTTACAGTGTTAAATATAGCTCAACAATGCTGACATCACAAAGTAATGTTTTACTGAAACACTTGCACAATAGTGATATGAACTAACGTATAACCACACAATAGTAGTCTCATAATGTAAATTAATTAATGTTTTACTGTAGCACCTGCACAATAGTGATATGAACTAACATATAACTACACAATATTATAATATTGCTCACAAAAATAATTAAATGTGTTTTTTTGTGTTACTTCTGTAAGATTGCATACATGTGTGTAAAACTAAATGTAATGTTGCTGTATTATGCAAATACACGACTGTTGATGGCATCTCTGGTTGCCTGCAGCAGGGAAAAGGTTAAAACTGTCTAAAACTAGAGATTTATCTGTCTAGTGACCTCAGTGGATTGCGATAAGACATCACTCATGACAACATGACTTGCATCTTCTTTACTATATACACATGTACACCCGCAAAATTATCTATGTAAATAAAGTATTTTAGACCAAGGCCTCTTTACTGAGTAAACAGGTCTGCCTGCATAGGTCTTGATATTTGATGGCAGGTATTCAAGATCTTGGTTACCTCTGGTATGACCTCATCGTTGGATAGTATTACTACTACTGGACTATTAACTTGCACATCTGAAGGTTACGAATACAAAGGTTCGAGTTCAACACCTGTCAAGAGTCTGGTACTATCTGACCGATGTCATCACTCACGGGCGTCTGTACCAGCTCGTAGGTCTCGCAGATAGATAAAGTTTCTCCAGACTCTCCTCCCCTTTATTACAGCAATGAATAGTACTGAAATATTGTTGAAAAACTGGCATAACGTACAAACTATTCAAAGAGTAAATTTGTTTAGGTTTTACAAAGTTCAGAGAATTCCTGAACCAAATATCCTTCATGTTATGATAGACACTTCTTCTTTTCAGCCTTGATTTTTGCTAGATCTGGGTCACATTGGGAGTTGCATAACATTGCTATCATATCTTGGCAGTACAAAATAGTGTAGTACTTCTGTAGATTTTCTCAAATTGATGTAGTTTTGTAGAATTAAATACTAAATAGTATGCAAAAGCTTCGTGATCCACTGTTGTGTATATATTGCATTCTATAATAGAGCCCTTCGAGGTCAAATATCGTCATCGATGAATCTTCATAAACTTTATTCATTTCATTCATTCATCCATATACACAACAGAAATTCGATTTTTATCAGGGGGAAATAATCTTTTTTATTAAGAATGATAGGACAATACTAAAATTCTCTAGCTGTTATGCGTAACACGTCAATTTGTATGACTGATACAGGAACAATCTACATCACTTGTTCCAGAAATTCTTTATAAAAATAATCTATCACGTTTCTGTACACCTCTATGTAATATGTACTCATCTTGTGGAGACAGGCAGGCCATGACAAGCATATACCATGAGAACGCGGGCAACGTTTATTACTCCCACGACCCACCCCATCTCCCGCGACAGTCACGTTCATATAGACACGGACTGCCGACTTTTATTGTTTAAATTCTAGTCACACGCTAGTGGTGTTACAACTCTAACCCCTATGTGTAGTCAGAAATATGAACACCTTTTCAAGATTGCAAATATCTTGCATGCTTAATATTCACAAAGCTTCTTTTAAATAGAAATGCAAAAAATGTGAAAACAAATGATAACTTGTATGGCCAATCCACAATGTGAGAAAAATGTAAACAACGTTATGAATTGTAAATGAAAGCCGGTGATGAAATAACGAGGGATTATGAATATGAAAATGTGCAATAAAGAGGTAATGGCCCCATAGAAATTATTGATGCTACATATTGATCTGAAAACGATATTCTCTCTCTGTATATATGTACAGCAATAATGGGTGAAGACTGTACTCTACTGTACAGGCAAAAAGCCTTGTCCTTGATAAAACAAAACTTGCCATCTGGGACAAATTACACGTGGTACACAGTTAAGCCTATATGCAGAATAAGTAATACAACCATCGAAGAGTTTTCCCCAAACTCTCGTAGACATTCAATAATAATTTTTTAAGGTAACTTAAATTATACAATTCCATAATTAATAAGGCTATCACGCACTAAAGGCTCTGCAACACACAAAATCCCTGACCATTGAAATCACATGGCGTTATGCCTCGGAAATTGAAAAAAAATATTAAAAAATTAAATAAAATAACCGAGTACCAAGCAACAAGGAACACCTAGTTTTGCTGCGATATACTGTAGTGCCACTTTTGCTTTTGCACATCCAGATAGTTATTACAGACATCCAGCATAAATTCTCCAAGTCTAATATGGAAATAGTAACTTGAGGGAGGAAACAAAAAATAATGCAAATATTGTGAAAGATAACTCCTGTAGCTGGTGTTGACAAGCCGATAACGACAAAACACATGGTACGATGCTACACAGCCAAAGTTTTTAACCATTATTGAGCACTTTTCTGCAGTGGCCTCCTCAGGTCCACATTAGGTCCATCTGGGCCCATCAAAGTCCTAGGCCCATCAAAGTCCTAGGCCCATCAAAGTCCTAGGCTCATATACGTCCTCGGCCTAGCTTGTTTAAAAAAAAATTCACCCAGGTCTTTCTCCGACCTGTCCATAGGTCCTTCTCGATAATCCGAGAGGCAACGGCTCCAAAACACGGTAACAACATCACAATATACATAATCCATACCATGCACCAACACAAAACGTCTCACAGTTTCTTGGAAATCTGATAAAAAGTTTTTAACAAATTCAAGATATATAAAGCTCTGGTGATGCTTTCTTCTCCCAAAAAAATCTATATCCGTGAAATCCGTAATCCTGGCGTTTGCCAAAGCACACCACTTTCACGCACAGCATGTCTCGCGGGGGCAGTTTCTCCCGATCAGCCTCGCTCTGGCGCTGGGAGGGCCGTCACGGCAACAGCACATCCATCATGATGTGCCATCTGTATGTCCATCTGCCCCTACGTCCACCTTTCCAATACATCCCTACTGATCAGTGTGCCTTGTGGGAAATTCGCACTTCTTTTTGTTTTTGAAAAATCTGCTGGCCTTGTAGGCTTTTGTCAGTCCGGGTTGGCGGTTCGAGTCAAAACTCAGCCATTTCTTGTCATAATTTGGTCCGAAGTGAAGTCAGTCATTCATCCGTCTCAAAAGACGTTTTGAAGATTGTAGCTCCCGACGAACCCTGGTTGTCAACAGGTCCTCGGAGCTGGTTTCTTTGTTGCACACAGCGATTGTTTTAATATTTTATCCTCAGTCGTCGTCATCCGGATCTGCGTCTTGCAATACAGCAATGGCGTCTTTCACGGCGTGGTAGATGATATTCTTCACCTGGAAAGGTAAAAATCAAGGTTAAAGATACTTCAAAAGACATTGCAAAGCACTGGAGTAATAATAATAATAATAATAATACATGTAATAATAATAATAATAATGATGAATTTTATGAATAGGAATTATCTTGAAAATACTCAGAAATTTACTACAAATGTAGTTGTAACAACTTAAAATCCTCTCCCTGCTGGATTAGTCAGAGACCTCTTTAGGGTATCTCCGGTTGCCTGCATCAGGGAGAGAGTTAAACCAACCATTTACGCTCGATCATAGCAATGAGAGACAGGAATCGTTCCCCTCACCTGTAGTTTGTCCTCGTGGTTGCTGTGTGTGTCGGAGAGCTGACGGAACTCCTGCGTGAGTCGGAAGCAGTGGTTGAGGTGCTCGGGCGACACAAAGTCCTCCGCGACCTTGATGCAGCTGTGGAGGTTGCGCACCTGGTGCGGCGCGCCGGCCGGGATGAAGATGGCGTCGCCCATGCACTGCACGATGGTGTAGCCCTGCACGCCGTACTCCTTATAGACGCGCTCTCGCAGCTCATCGTCCAAGTACCAGCTCTGGTCGTGAATCGGGTCGTGATCGGGCTCAATCGTCTCGCCGCGTTCTTTCGCGACCTGGAAGGTGAACAGGAAAGATGTTATTCCGTTTTGCTTATTGCCAACAAATAAAATAAAATAAAATAATTATTGCAAGAGAAAATAACGAATGTACAGCTTTTCTACTAAATATCAACAATACAAAAATAGTGAAAAGTTCATTTACGATATTAGTAATTTTTATTGAATTATTGCTATAACTCGCAGCAGGAATATTTGACCCATATGTTATTAATATCCCTCAATCTCTAACGATGTATTCCTAGATAATGTAAGAATTATCTTACACACGGAAAGAATAACAAATAAAAATAAATAAACATAAGCTAAACTTGATTTAAAATATTAATGAAAATGTCCATAATTCGGTGTTTTTCAGACAGTGCTTACTTTGTTGAGAAAGTCGCGGATTTTGTCCGCATCGTGTGCGTCGTAGATCTGCCAGAGGGCGCCAGGAACTTCATTAACTTCCCGGACTCTGCGCTTGGTGATAGAATCACATCCGGCGTCGTCTATTGCTTTTACAGCAGCTGGAATAACAAAAATATTACAATTAAAAATACAATTTATAACTTCATAATTTCATAAGTAAAAACATAATATAACACATATTTACACAGTCTTGTGTTTCTATATGTCCCAGCATGTACCAATACTTCTGCCAATATAGCCTTGATCGCAGGATCTCCATGGCTCTATGTCCATGTTTCCTGTATCTCTCAGAACTGACCAGTACATAACAATGAACATTGCCATTTGGCCGAAATATTGGAACATGCTTTAACATACAGAGATATCATAAAATTATGTTAATAAATTCAAATGTACTTTTCAAACATGACAGAAACAAATATGTGAATGTCATATTTTAGTTCATAATATTCAGAAAGCTAATTAATGTATAGATCCTATCAAGCGTGAGAGAAGATAATGGATGTATAGCTATCAATACGGGAAAGCAATCTAGTAACATGTGTTACAGGCCTACTGTGGCACACGATTACTTTGATACGATGTGGTAACATGCAGCCAGCTTTCACCAGCCACAGCTGTTACCAACATTCCAATATTACCACATACGCACAGTACTTCTGTAGTGTACTATTTCTAACATTACAATTCAGTCACCGGAATGGATACATGACATGTTGCTAAATTATTTCACCAGTGAATTGATATTTTGTTATTGTGGGCCTCTGTAGCACCCAAGTGATTATTGAGTTGAACATCGTTGCGTGAATCTTTCACTCATTTGCGATTTTTGATTGAATCCTTGCTTTACGTCGCAGCAGGAATACCTCCCCCAATATTGCGACGACAGAACCCGTAGTCTGTTCTCTAGTCATATACAAAGAAGTGCTTCATGAACTATAGCAAATAAAACCCAGGCCGATGGAGAACTGAATCGGATCAACTGTAAGGGTTGCTGTATCCAATAAATTGCCTTGATCCAAAACAACAGAAGAGGTATTTGTTCCTCAGAGCAATCATAGCAATATAACAATGGTAACTCGCAAATATTTATACGAGTTACGACTCACTTTGCATTATGAACATTCTGAGTAACAGAACGAGGTTTTTAAACGGTTATAAGGTAGTTAATATTACAAACCTGCTTCATGTATGGACTTTGGTTCGTCGATGGCATCAGGAATGCCGACGTAGACCATGACATTGACAGCGTCAGAAATGTCCAGGTGGAGGTTGGTGGTGCCCTCGGACGGGAAGCTTGCCGATCCTGAAGGAAGAAGGAAAATACACCTCAAATTCTATCCAACTGTTAACCATAACTTTCCAAACAAATAGATGTCTACGGTATCTGGATTTCCTTGTGTCTTTTTTTTTCTTGCATGTTGAAATGAGGAAATATAAAATAATGATGAATTACTAGTAATTAAATTAATGCAAGCTTTCACACATACACAAATAAAAATAAAAAGTATATTCTTTTTTAAGAATAAACATACAACTTTTTAATTACGTGGAATAAACGAGATTGTACTCTGGGAAGGGTCTTACCGTAGGCGTTGTACATCTTTGGTCCGAGGTCTGGCCTGACCAGGAAGTCAGGGAGGCGTGACGCCAGGTTCAGGACGCCCTGTCTGTCGGTGTACTCAGGCAAGGGCAGAGACTGCATCAGGTCCTGGTAGTGGTTGGGCAGCAGCTCGCTGAAGTCGTCGCCCGGAGGCCAGTCCTTCAGCTTCAGCAGCATCGGGTCATCATCCTCGTCGCACGGGCGCTCTGAAATGTGGAACAGCTTTGTTAATATTGCGTCATTTAAAAAAAAAAAGTAATTAATTTTCGGTCGAATTGGTGGGCTTATTATTTTCTTGTCAATTGTTGGTGGTGTGTTATACTTTAAATCCAGTACTCGCTTGCTATTACAGTAACCAAAACATGAATGCACTGTAGTGACAGATACAAGTAGTGGTCTCATCGACTTCCTAGAACAATCCCACATGACTTTAACACACTACTTCTGCTACGAGTCACCAAAACAACACCAAATTCGCAATGTCCTGCAACTCACTGGGAATGCTCTCGAATCCATCCCAGAACTCTCCCATCTGGTGCCCGATGATGACGTTTCCCGTGCGGCAGTTGACCAGGTCGTTGTCCTGGTGTCCGAAGCTCTTCCCGAAGGTGTCCGGCTTCCAGAGGTCGATGTCCAGGCTGCTGGCCACCCCAGACACCAGCACGGGCTGACCGCGCTTCCACTGCTCCTGGAAGATCTTCAGGTTGCCGCGGTGCCTGGGGTCGTGGAGACGCAGCAGCCGACCGTCGCACAGCCAGGAGTGCGGCACGTCTGGGTACAGCACGCTGGTCTCGGTCAGGTTGTGGACCATGATGGGCAGGTCCCGCGTCCAGCCTCCCAGCCGCGGGGTGTAGTGCATGAACTTGAACGGCTGGGTCCCGTCGATGTCGCGGCAGCTCTTCTCCACCACCGACTGGATGATGTCGTCCAGGGTGTTCCCGGACGATTTCGACTTGGACGACTTCTTGGTGCCCTCGTTCTGAACCTTGACCTTTCCCGCGGTCTTCGTCAAGAGCTCGCGGAGCGTGGAACAGCTGGTTTTCTTGTCGTTGGGGTCTGCAATGGACTCAGCGGCGTCAGCTGGTTTCTTCTCGTGCTGGTCCGATTTCCGCTTGCTGAACGGCGAGTCGCTCCGGTCGCGGCTGTTCTCCGAGTCCATGGACGCGACGTCGGCGAGGAGACTGAGCGGCGACGAGGTGACGTCGGGGTTGTACGTGCCCTTGCCGTTGATGCTGACTTCGGGCTGGTGCGAGCCTCCTCGCTTGCCGGACTTCTTGCCGTGGTGCTCCTCTCCCAATCCGTTCATCAGCGGCTTCTTCCCGGACAGGTTGTTCAGGATCTGCTGGCTGAGTCCGTTCTTCGTGGGCAGCTTGTCCACGATCTGACACGGACACTTCGCCGGGATGGCCCACTTGGACCGGATCTCATGGATGAGCTTGCCCAACTCCCACAACGCTGAAAAACAAACACGATAAATCGTTCCTTAATCTGACATTAGCAAAACATTTAAATCAAATTAACTAAACATAAAATTCAGACACAGGAATGCGACTACTTAATTAACACTCGCCCTGCTGGATTAGATGCAGACACTGCTCTTTAGTGCATCTCCGGGTGCCTGCAGCAGGTAGAGGGTTAATGTTAAATTGAATATGATACAAGAGAAAAAAAAACAACATTTGTGACGAGGTAAAGTGCATGAACTCACCATCGCTAGGAATGATCTGTGTGAGCATGAGTTTGTCGGCTTCGTGAGACTGTCTGTTAGCACTGCATGTCAACCATCGATGATCTTCTGGAACCTCTGAAACACAAACACCAAATTTGTGAACATTACTTTCCGACAATGTCATTCTGTGCAGGAGAACCTGGAATTTTATCATGTTATTTATGCAAATATTGCACTTTATCTAGAGTTGTCTGTTGTCAGTACACAACATCCAAGTAATATATTGCTTCAGATATCCTCTTAATTTTTTTAAAATGCATACACACAGCTTATCTAGAGTTGTCTCATGTCAGTCAGTAACGCAACATCAAAATAATATATTGCTTCAGATATCATTTTAACTTTTTAATGCAGAAACACAGCTTATCTAGACTTGTCTGTTGTCACTAAGCAACATCTGAATAACATATTGCTTCAGACATCCTGTTCATTTCATGAAGTGAAGTATGACAGCTTCAGGAATAGATTTATGTTGTACAATAGCCAGAAGGGAAGCGGCGTGTTGAAGTAGAGAAGTAGTTCGTGACTCACTTTTGCCATTCTCCTTCACACCCTTCACCTTGAGCTTGTAACAGTCCAGACAGACGACGAAGCCACACTTGTGACACACCCAGTGCATGTTGAACAGCGTCGTATCACAGACGTCGCACATCTCTCGCACACCCGTCACTGCACGTTTCCACGCTATTTTGGCTGCAAAAGAAAAAAATATATATAATAAATTAAAATATTGTGTAGTTTGAATGAAAAAATTGAGCTGAAAGCAGTATCAAATCTTCCATTTAATAAATGCTTGCAGACAATGGTGAATTTTCATTTTAAAGAATAATTATATACAAATAAACAGAAAGTCCTGTGCACAAACTTCGAATCAATTACAAGATTATTTTCTCATAATGCCTGCCAGTAATTTTATCAAACTTGGATAATACAATAAAAACTTGAGATAGCAGCAATCATAAAATCTGACGCCATATTGAAAACGATCAACTTCAGATGACGGGGATAAGTCAAGAAACCTTCGTCAATGATACTGCCAAAATGTAGATAAATAAATGGCAATGGAGATACAAAACAATACAAATTTTAGGAGTCAAAATTTGTGTTTTCTGACAGGCAGGAAAACGTAAATTTGAAATATGTGGTGATATATAGCTGAGGGTATTGCTAGAACTATTTGAGTTTTAGAAGTATTGAAAAAGAAATGAAATGAATGCATACTTTTCTTCTTACTGTCGACGCCAGCGAGTGCCTTAGTCTCTCGTTCCTGCTCCACCAGCTCACAGAACTTGTCTCCAACCCGTGTGATTATGAACTTGGACGTCTCAATATCTAGACAGGGATCTTGAACTGAAAGATAGATTTATAAAATTATTAATTTTATTATCATTAAATTAACGTGATGGATTGAAATGAAACTTTGTTTATTGTAGTGGGAATATTTGACTTAAGTGATAATATATATATATTTTTTTTAAAGATGAGCAGTAAATGTTATGGTTACGCAAAACTTAAATTATTGCTATCATAAACAATAATAGGTTTATTTTTCAAGGATTAATCTACATATTAATAAAGTACCTGGGGTTCTGGGTAGCCAGGGTTCAATATCGTCCAATTCGGCATCTGAGAGCTCCGAGAAGCCAGATATCGTCACAACACCCTTTGGACTATACCGTAGCCTGAGACAGAATAAAGAGATAAATAAATACACATGAACAAACACCACAAATAATATTCAAAATTGAAATAAAATATAAACAGAACCATTTAAAAAAAATATAACAATACTTATTTTACTGTATTGAAAGCATAGCATTATCAGGGTATGTTCAGAACTGATAGTTCATTGAAAGTTGTTGGCCAAGACGTACCTTCTGAAGGCGTAGAAGCGACAGAAGATGTTGGGCAGTTTCTTGCTGCGCTGCGTGGGTGTCATCTTGCACTCGCGGCACTTCATCAGCTTGGGCGTGATCTCCGCGCACGAGGCGTCCTGGACAAATGGCTGACACGTCCTCTTTAACGTGGCCACTGACTGCTTCACTAGAGGTTTGTTGAATGAGCCATCTGAAACCATGGATAAAGTCAACATTAACAGAGTGTCTACATAGTATTGGTTTGATAATACATCTGAAATTCTGATTCATGTCAGTGATAAAAAAAACCAATGTGATAATTTTGAAAATAAAACATCATAAATTGAGAATAAAATCCCAAACTTTCATAACATAGGAATTTTATAATACAAATTTTTTAAAAGAAATTATAATTTGAGAGAAACCAAATAGTAGCAGGTAATTGCATGATTTTCAGATGAATTGACCCAAACTAGAATTGAAACATTAAAAAAAAAAGATAAAAATAAAAAAAAAGATTGAAGATTAAAAAAAATTCTTTTGAAAAAATATTTAGTTAAACAATTAGTAGCACTTAATAAAAATGAATAAAAACAAAGTTGTATACATCTACAGCAAGTTCAGACATCAATGAACCAGACTGGAAACATCCTACACTGCCACTACAAACACAACACAGCAGGGCTATCTCCACCAAATGTAGGTCAGCCAAGAGTTATCTCCCTTCCACTACCATTAGTACAAATAAATCTTCAGCTCACTGTTTTTGTCCTGAACGTCTTTGGTTGCCTCTCTGGATCTGCGATTCTTGCTCTTCTTTTCCCTGGACGGTTGCTCGGGGCTGACCTCCACTTTCGGGGTGGCAGGTCGTGAGTCCTCGCTGGTCGCTGGGGTGGGCACAGGCTTGGAGATGGATGGCGGTTGTGGTGGTGGTGGTGGAGGGGTGACGCTGTCTCGCGACGATGTCTTCGTCACCTTCGGCTTCTCTTCTACCTTTTTCGTAACCACCTCTTCCTCCTTCTGTGAACAATGTACGTAGCTTGTCATTAGTTGCATCAATGGTTGTATATTTTATCAAACACAGTCCAATGTTAGAAATTCAGAAAATAATAAGAGGGGATAATTTTCCATGGCCACAATTTAAGAGAGGTTCTGGGATCTTTTGAAAATCTGCAATGGTATTTGGTGGCCAAATCTGTAACATGCAGGGGATCCCACAAATACCATTGTAGACAGTGTTATAAACTTTCTAATGGCCCTGTTCAAAATCAGCTGGCCCAGAAGCCGACCGAATGTCATTATCACTTAAAATGTGTACAAAACTGCTGGCCTGAAGTGAAACTCACTGGCCTGGGGCCTCCAGTGGTAATTTCGAACACTGATTGTAGGTTTTCAAATGATCCCATAACCCATCTTAAATTTGAACACTGTGGTCCTTAGATTGCAATATATAATATATGTAAGAGTAATGTTTGGTTATGAAATATGGTTATGTCAATATGGCAATATCTTTTCGTTACTTGTGCTTTATAATGAATAATACCTTACCGATCAATTCTCGATATTTGTCCTAGAAATATTCGTTTACGGACTATAAAATAATCGCAAATATACAACTTCTAATTAACACCCTCATTTTATACATAACATCTAACTAACACCCTTGAAGATATTTATTTTCGGAAATCCTAACTTGCTGAGCGGGCGAGTTCTTGTTTTATGTCACAGCAGGAATCCTTCCCCCATACATGACATTCTACCTGGAAGGTTGTATATAAATCAAATAATTCCTCCTATTTGTCCTACCTATCCTGTTCATTGTCTATACATCTATGCTAATAAACAAACACCAGCCAACATTGAGCTGTGGTAGTACAACATTACTGCCCCGATGTGATTAAATCATCCGATCATCTAACCTTGATTTCTTTCGTCTTCACCTCTTTCGTCTCCTTTTCTTTCCTCTTGTTAGCCGGCTTTTTTCGGGAATTGTTTGCAGGTTCTTCAGTTTTTATTTTTTTCGCTCCTGCATTGTTGGCTTTTTTGGTCTTGACTCTTTTCTTTGGTTGTGAACTTTCCGTGCACTGAAAGCAAAAAACACGGGCTGTTTAGTATCAGCGACCTAACGTAAGAAATGTAACTCACTTCTGCGAGAGTAAGAAATGTGAAGGGTGAGACAGTACAACAGCAGCGGTTAATACTAACTTTTTGGAGCACTAGTCCTGATAATGATAACATAGTAAAAGCCTAATAAATCTTAAATTTCTACTAGTCCTTAGGATACCTTTAGCATTGGGCATTTTGGCTTTGGCTACTAGTGCTAATATTAACCCCTGCAACAGTGGAATTGGGTATTACAAGCTACAGCAACCAGGCACCAGGGTAAACATACCATCACTTACTATTACATTATTGGTCAAATATTTCTACGGCAACACAAAATAACCCAAACGTTCACTGTACAGTGTTTCTTTAGACATTGGGTTCTTGATCATGCTGAAGAATGTCTCAAATAAACCATACAACTAATTTCTGCTTCCTTGTGAACAATATACGTATTTCATCAACTGAGATAACATCTTAATTTGAATATAGTTCTATACAGATTAAAAGAAATATTAGTATTTGTGTAAATATCAAGACTATTAGGATTGTTACAACAATATTGATTCACATAAATTTACCAACATAGCTCTAAAAACTAAAAATCCAAATTATTGCAATATAAACAACTCATAAGTGAAAGTATCTTGAAAGTGGGTTCTAAAACTCCCTCAAAATAATAAATTAAAAAAAAAAAATAACCTGCTATCCCAACGTTCCACTTTAAAACATATGGAGGTCTAACAAGTCTAAGCAGATCACGTCAAAAGACAAGCTCACAGAACACACATCACCCCATGTCATCTCTGTGACACCAGGGCGTACAACTTTCTGTTTATGATGCAGATCTATAGCCCAAGGCCTACATGTATAGCATGAACACTTCAGGAACAGCTGACATAGTGTTTGACAGGCACTCCGGCTGATTGACAGGTAGTGTTCCCGCAGCTGTTGTCAACAATTGCATCTACCAAACTTAGGTCACAATCAACGTAACACGGGTCGCAATCAACAACAGCTTGCATGTTCCCATGCTTGTCATTGCGACCTTTTACCAAAACAACTTTAATTACGCAATAATCTATTTTTTTTTATTTAAACATAATATGCCAAGTACAATATTTATGCTTTTAGGGCATATGCCTTTATATAAACACAAAAACGAAATTTCAATCAGATTTTTCAGAAAATTACCCGAGGCATAACTAGATAGAAAAGATATCGAGATAAAAATATAAATGCTTTTAGAAAGACATTACCACATGTAAATATGCTGTATATTCGGGTTAAGTGCTTGGTTTCAGAGTAGCTAGGATAGAAGCGCAGCTGGGTCTACTTCAATGGACTCGCAAATAATCGTTATCTGGCAGTAACCACCGCACTACAAACTCAACACGTCACTGGCACCTTGGCTCTCAATCAATACGTGAATTCAGCAACAAACTGGATTGTTCAACAACGCGCAGCAAGCTAGTGTATATTATATTACTACTATTCAATTTTAGCATACTGTGTTTGAATATACATATATTGGAGTGTTTGAATACATAATGGCATATTTGAACACGTTTAAACACAATGGCTGTGGTTCGAATCACGCACGTACAGCTAAGTGTGGTATTGTGTCGAGTAAACATTAAAACTAGTGGTGTATATGGTTCATTGGTTCGCTAAAGTACCAACAGTCGCTCGACCTATATTAATTAAAGGCATACCTCTGCCATCAGCTCGGTGGAAAGCATTGAAATTGCGCACTGAAGCTTTAAATGTACAACTAACTAAATGTTGAGGTGCTGTGCTTTAAAAATACTAAAATTATCTGTAATTTGTAAACGGAATACAGTAATTAGTTTCCATTATTAATGATGGTTGTGATGTAACAGTGTCTACCCAAGATATGTATCATGGTGTGTCATAGTAACAAATGTTATACTGCACCTGAAGCCAATTAAATGTATTTTTTTATTAAAATAAAATATGTGTAACACCTTAAAAAGTGTGATAAATGAGAACTAGTCTTAAAAATAGGATTGATAAACCTGCCATTTATAGACATTGGACAAATCTATTTTAGTGTATGATAAACACGACTAATTGGACAAATCTATTTTAGTGTATGATAAACACGACTAATTGAAAGTCTATTTGTCACAATAGTGAGCAAGTCTTAAATATGCGTTTGTAGTAGCAGTAGTAGTAGCAGTAGTAGTAGTAGTAGTGGGTGGTAGTAGAAGTTGTAGTAATAGAGAGTAAACATTGTATCAGTAGTAGTAGTAGTAGTAGTAGTAGTAGTAGTAGAAGTGACTGAGTGAATATGGAGTTTAACATCATTGCAGTAATCTTTCATACATCAGCGATGACTAGTAGTCATAGTAGTAGTAGTAGTCGTAGTAGTAGTAGTAGTAGTAGTAGTAGTAGTGATAGTAGTAATAGTAGTAGTAGTAGTAGTAGTAGAAGTAGTACTATTAGTAGTAGTAGTAGTAGAAGTAGTAGTAGTGGTAGAAGTAGTAGTAGTAGTAGTAGTAGTAGTAGTAGTAGTAGTAGTAGTATTTTTTTTGTTTTTTATTTTTATTTTTTTTGTAATGGGGTTTATAGTCGCTTTCTAGAATCTTTCACTAACATCACGACTTGTCAGTTT